>APFE031484808.1:6090-18516 GCA_000404065.3 Pinus taeda | reverse complement strand
ACCGGAAACCTTTTCGCGTGAAACGAAAGGGGTTCCTCACTGGAACAGATGCTCTGAACACAACAGAGCAGTCATCTCGGCCTGAAAGCAGTCAGAAACAGTAGATCTAGGAAACGACAGCCGCATGCAGTTCTACCAACTTCAGATTTGGATCACCAATGGACGCGGCCCTCAAATAGCTCTGATACCATGTAGGAATATACAGGGTAGGTTCCCCAGACAGAACACCAGAAGGACACCGCTCACAAACAGATCACAGATCAATACACCAGTATCTTGACGTGGTTAAAACCCTCAGAGAGGGAAACAGTCCACGGCCTGCGCCAACGTGGCTACTACAGGCAATTTATTAATAAAAGAATGAAAATTTACATAAGCTTCTCTCATGCACGGTTAACCTACAAATGACCCTCCATGCGCTTTAAATAGAATTCATGGACCAATCGGGTGTCAAGCCACGGATCAAATGTCGGTAATACCGAGGAGAGAATGAACCGTCGGATCACTACATATCGTGACCGTCGGATTGTAAGTTACAAAATGTACAACGGTAAAGAAACACACTTTACCTAACGCTAACCTAACTCTATACTAGACCAAGTTGAACTTAACTATTCCTATGTGTCGGAATATCCTAACAACCACAACACAATCCTGCCTAATAGTGTCCTTGATATTATCCGGAAGATCTCTGATCCCATATTCGACGTCACAAATAATGTCATCCATCGGGATTTTCCTAGGGGCAAAAGCAAAGTTTAAGCCCTTGCTTAAAAGACTAAAAGCGGACGGCAAGAAAGAAAAGCTAGAAAGGTTAACAACCCTGTTATTCCGAGAAAAAGAGGGAAGAAAAACCTCATTGCAATTGACAGGACAATCCTGGCCATCCTGGGAAAAATTATCAATATTAGTACCACCTAAATTATTATCATAATTAGAACCATTATTCCCACCCATATTATTATACAGATCGCTATTACCACTACCATTGATACTCTTACTATCTTGAAGATTATTATTGGTATTAATGTCCTCCTTGTTAATATCATTAAACCTCTCATTCTTATTATTATTAATGTCCTTACTAAAATTTTTATTAATGTTATTAATATTAATATTATTATCTTATAAATATAAATATAAATATATTTATATTTTTAATTATTATTTATATTTTATTTATTAATATTTTTTTTTTCCATAAATATAGTAATAGATTATATTAACAATAATAATAATTAATAAATAATTTGGTAAACATATAAATTAACTTTTTAAACGATACATTAACAGTTTAATATTTATTCATATATTCTTAATCCTAATATTATTATTTTAATTAAAGGATATATATATATATATATATATATATATATATATATATATATATATATATATATATATATATAATTAAATAGATAAATGAATTATTAAAAAACTAACCATTAACTTATTTTTACTTAAATTAACTTGGTAAGAATAAGTATAGTAAGAAGAGTAGCACTATTAATTAATGCATAAATATTTGACCTGGGCCTTAGGTAAACAATTAGCCGTTTATTTTTTACTGTTGGAATCTCTGCTCAGGCTATTTAACTTGCTGGACTGGATCTGTGTCTTCAACTTGTCCTGACGATGAACCACACTGGTTGGTTCGAAACGCGTCGGTAAAGGTCTTTCTTTATGTGATCTACGCCGAAATTCTTTGTATAAATATGATGGATCACAGAAGCCTCAATTCTACAAGTGGAGTGATTATCAATGAAGCTAGTTGTTGCTCAATGTTTCACAAGAAAAATTGTATAGTTGGATCATGCAACCAATGAACTATTCTACCACTTTGTAGAGCCTTTTGGCTCTCATGTTAAGCATAATGGATTTTTCTTTCTTGCATATGTTTTTGATAGGCTATAGTGATATCCACTTTTGCATTTTATTTCACTGATATGTTTCAGATACATCATCGAGTTCTGATTAGTATTATTACAACAATTTCCATTTTTAAGGTTTATTCGATAATATATCTACTCATATCTATAGTTGGAAATTATCTTGCCAACATGGATTGTGGTGGATTGAGATCATGATAACTTAGATTGCTTTGGATAGTATTCTTATTTTTGTCTATGTTCTTTTTGTAAAATTGGATTCCACCAAATAGATATCTTGTTAAAGGATATACTCGTTAAAATGAATATCCTTTTCATTTCAAGAAATCTTTGAATATATCCCTTCAAGGAGCTTTTAACCTTTCTAGTCTATTTTTTCATGTTAGGTGCCATACAAAATCATTGTTTTGTAATTTCATTATAATTTTCATCTACTTCTATTGTGTTGAAGACCCATTTGATTCAGAGTGCAACTAATTAGGATTTTATATAAGTGATGTAAAACCATTAGGTATTTGGGAGTGTATCATAATTCCCATTTGACTTTGTAGAGCCTTTATACAATTTGAGTTGGCTCAAGAGAACATTCTAAACAACTAAATTGGCTTAATAAAACTTCACTTTCAAAAGAGAAAAATGAGACTATTATTTTTTATAATAGCTACAAATTCATCAAATATTTGATTAACACATATTTGTTAAATATCTTAGGAGAATTCTAACAAGATTTTTGAGAAACTTTTGTTTGATTATCTGACATTTTTTTACATGAAAAACTCAATGGAATTGTTTGTCATATATCTAAAACCCTCTTAAAAACATTGGTTGGATATCCCCCGATAATGTGTAAAAAATAATGACTAATTTTGAGAAGGATATCCAAGAAAGGAGCGTTGGGTAACCATCGAAAAAACACCAATGAAAATAGGAGGCACGTTCATTGGAACATGTTCATCAACTTATATAACAAAATTACACCGAAGAAACTAGAATCCACGTTACATTAGAGTACATCGAAAAATCCCATTGGATTTTAGTGCGGATTTTAGTAGTGTGGAAATGTCCCATTGGTAATAATTTATGATTGTGCAAATGTCCCTTTGTTAGATTGTGGTAATAAGTTAAAATCATATTCAGCCAACGTGACCAATGATCACCTTTGTTACTAGTGCATTCTGCCCTTTTTTCCACTTAGCCACAATTTCCCCCAACATTACGCACTTCACACAACCACAATAGATATGTGTGATACATCAATATATGTTATTATTTCCCTTCACGCAGTGGCTTTATTTTCTGCAGAAAAACATACAACTATTTATTTTGCAACAAAACTTTAAAACTATCTATTCCTCAACACAAAAAAATCCATTATTTATTTATATATATAGACCTCATCTATAGAAGGGGTGGGGAAAGATCATGCACACATGAATAATTAAGCTTCCTCAAGTCTACATTATTTCCAATTTATCTTATATTTTTATTATGAACCACCATAGGACCAATCCACTCAGATTCCTCTACTGGCTCAATTATTCTTGCTTCTAGCATTTTTTATAACTCGTATTTCACCTTCTTATTGTAAATTGGTTTCAATTGGTAAGGTATCTTCTTAGCAGGTTTAGCACCTAGTTTCAAGGGGATTTTCATTTCTCCCAATTCTCTTACTATCCCCCTCATTTCTACAAAAGTTTTGGGGAGTAGATCCTAGCATTCTCTCATCAAATTAACCACTTTTTCCACTAACTCATTATCACAATAATCCCGTATAATGGAAAATTTCGGATTATGCATAGTTCCAATATTCACTTTCTTGGTCGTAATGGGCTTGGAATAGTATTTTATCTCCTACTTGGGTCCTAATACTATGTGGCCTCCTTCTATTTCTAGAATTTGCAAATTTATTAGGTCTTCATCATCATCAACTAATCCTTCTACAATATTATAGCACTCCATAAGTTCTTTGAGTTTTTGTGAATGTTTATGTGCTTGACACAGAGGTACTAACTTGTGCACAATCCAACATTTTGGCAAAAATATATTTTCTTTCAAGGCCTTCAAGTATTTATTAAGTGCAACATCCTCAACTACAAAACTAAATGTGGATTTGAAACTTTGTTCCATATCTTCCAATTCTACTAGTCCTCTACTCACTTCGAGGTCACCATACCAATTCTTAGGAATAAAATATAAAGTATGAATAAACCTAAGGAGCCACTCCTCCTAAAGTATATTTCTTCTATTCCAGGAAGAAACATAACTCTTTAGATGGGTTGTTGGATAATCCAACCTGGCATATTTCACTCCCTTAATATCTAATACTGAGCCAAAGCGAATACATAGTAAATTCTTACATTGTGCCAAGTCTTAATATTATTCTTGTGGCCAACCCACTAGTGTTCCAAAGTTGCTCTCAAAGCAACATTTAAAGCTAATAAGCATAAATCATCAAATATATATATTTTAAATTCTTGTACAAAAGATAAAACATTAGATAAAGCATCATACCTTAGAGGATCTTGCATATCAATTCCAATCCAGTGTACTGCACAAGTAATGTGTACGCACCTCCTAGTTGATACCTCATGAAATTCTAGTTCTCAAGAGAAAATTCATAATATTATAAGAAAGAACCAATATTTTTCCATCTCAACACACCATCTATGGTAGGATTGACATAGTCCTCTTATCACGTAGTTATGTTGTAAATGTTATCTAAATATTTTGCATGTATCTCATCACATACAAGATCCATGTATCTATCCCCTTCCCTGAGATCCAATGGCGCAATTACTCTGACATCCCCATACTCAAATACCATCTACCTCTTTTTGAAATTGATGATGAATTGATTATCAAATTCCCAATCAATTCATACTAGCGTGGGATATGGATATTTGTCATCCACTATTTCTATGACTTCAAATTTTGCAAAACTCTTAAGTCCATCAATATCCACTTCCATATTAGACAACCGGCGAATGGAGAATATTCATTATTTTTTTTTCCAAACTCAATTGAATACAAGACCAAGTAAGTTTATTGTTTCCCATCATCTCCCATGTCTTCTTTGGCAGAATGTTTATATTTGATCCCAAATCTAGAATAATGTTGTTCATATCATAATCACCTACTTGCACACTAAATATGAACTCCCACCTTGTCTATTTTTTGCATGTGAACTGATTAAATGAGCGGCATGGAGTATGAATTGTAAGTACTTCTGGTTCCTTGGCACATTGATCTATCAATTTGCAGAAATTCTCTAGTGCATTTTTATCCTTCATTAGGTCTAAACAAATTTTCAAGAAGGTTTTTATAGGAATTTCTCCAACTTTAGGTTCTCTGGTAGTTGTTAAGTCATAAAGTGGAGGCATATCTTACACTAGAACCTCTTTCAAAATATTCCATTTTGATGCAACAAGCTCTTTGCAAGTGCCCTTATATGTTTTATTTTCAATACGTGGATCAAAGTTTAGTGGAGGATCTACAACCTTCCTTAGCCACTATTGATTTATATTGGTTTTCTTTGTGGTATCCATCCTAGCCTTTGTGACACCCCCCCCCCAATAACTACACCCACACACAATTGGTCTTTGCATACTTTAGCAATGATCATCTAGAGATTATGTCCTTTATTCTCTTGTCATTTCGTAATAATAGGGATAATCTTCTATTGCATGGTAAAGTTCTCTATAATAAGTACAAGTTGAGAAAGGATTGGGGAAATCCCTTGCAATATTTCCTAGTTGTCCATAATTAAATCAAATAATTGTCCCTCTATCCCTTCCAAATCCTCCTCTTCCTTAGGCTGGTCTTGTACATCCTCTGCCCATCATTCCTTGACCTCTTCCTGATTGATTATATGACTGCACAATTAATTCATGCTCATCTCCTCCTTACACACAGTAAGAATCCATAGTGCGCTCCTTCATCAACTCCAATGTTTGGCAATTGACAATATCATGTCTCACTAACTTGTAGAAATTACAAAACAAGGTCCTTACAAGATTCTAATATCTATACATCATGGCGAAGTTCAGGGGTGAATGTTTGTAAACTCTACAAACCTCACACCACATCCCTCTTCCTTTTTCCAATGGGTTGGTTGTGTTAGCGGCCATGTATCCTGTCAACATATGACATTCATTCATATGGTGTCCTTCCTTCCTACATATTGTGCACCATTATTTCTTGTTATTTTCTTTGCACTTAGTCAAGTCCTATAATTGGATTGTTAGTGTAGCTAGCTATCACTGAAATATAGCCATGCCACTATTACCTCCACTTCTTGCTAGAGATGCTTCAAATTTCAGTGTAATATCTAAGGCTTTTGATTGTAATATATATTTTTTGTTAGGTCAATGGTACTCATATATGGGGGATTAGTCTAGCAATGAACCACTCCTTCTGCTATGAATCTAGAATCTCAAATGTATATCTACCCAACAAGATCTTAACCTTTGAAAATAGCCCTAGATAAACTCACTTTGACCCTACTTAATCTCCTTCAAATCTATAATGCATTGTGACACAAATTTGGGTTTTTGAAATTCTTTCATTAATGCTTACTTTATATCTGTGAAAGTTATCTACTATCTAGCTTGGGTAGTATGCTTATACTTCATGATGTACCATGTCATTGTGTGGTCTCTAATGGTAGTTTACAGTCACACAATATTAGTGGGTTCATCTTGGAATTGGTTCATAGTCCATTCTACTTCACATACAAAAAAATGTTGATTAGGATCCTTAGTCCCAGAACCATGAAATATAGGCATCCTCAAAGTAGAATCTACCATTGTATTCTGCACATTTGTCTACAATAAATGATTGTTATGTATACTCACTATTTTTTTAGGAATACTCTGCATAACATTCTTTAATAGAGAATTATTTGACACACTTCTATTCAAATTACCAATGTCACTACTACTTCTATTATGACTACTCCCACTTTCTTTATTGGATAAAGTATGCAAAAAAGCTACTACATGAATTTACCTCTTGATCAACTAATGTGTGTAGGGTAATGGGTTTGACACAGGGTGTGGTCTAAGTAAGGTGAATAATATTCAAAACTTCTAATATTTTCATACCATACTATGAGGGTCCTCCATCCTCTCCTCCTTTGCGTGGTATGGCAAGTTGCACTTTTTTAGGACTTATTTGATCTTTGATGCTCTTTCTTCTCCTATGAACTCTTCTCACCACCTTCATTAGAAGTCTATTAGTTGCAAGTACTGATGCAGATATCTCTCCTATATCATTACCATGTTGAAACCATATTTTATTCTGTAATACTCCACCCTCTACCATCATTTTCTACCACATACTTCCTTTCTTGGGTTCCTCCTTTCATGTTGTCAATTTTGCAGCATCTTGGCATACCTTTTGACAATTAAATTGGAGTTCTCAGTAGTTCATCCACTCTCTTCCTTCTTCTTTCTTTGCACTCGAGGCCCTATCCCCTCAGGTCATTCCCTAGTCATCCCCTAGATTTCCCTTTGTGTATAAGGGGTTGATTTTCTCATAGTATATAATTCCATCTTTAGGACTACCTTGTCAAACAATATAATTTTAATGGTAGTTGGAAACAATCTAGTATACCTTCCATGCAGTCCTTTCAGGAACTTCCACTATGGTGTGCTATATGATACTGTAAATTTATCAAAAAACTCTATAATGTATCCTTCCCATATAAATTTGAACCAATAGCCTACCATGTGAGAGATATTTAATAACTAAACTAATTCAGGTGTCCATATTTTTGGCTCAATAGGTCACCAATTCGTATGCTCATCATTCAACGTTTGTAGCCATTGTATTAATAGATTTGGGAATTTAACAAAGAAAACCTCATAGAACTCAGTGAATACATACCTCTATAATCATTCTTCTTTATTGATCCACCAATCTCCAATCTAACATATTCTCACTCTTTTTCTTTGATCCACTAAGTTATCTCCTAAGCGGAATTCCACATTCCCTTCAATAAGAGATCCCTATCCCAGAAAAAAAACCATTTGTTGGCACTAGGGCAAGTCTGACCCAAGTTAATACGTAAATTCTAGCCAACAAAGCCCCACTAGACACTAGCCCTTTTGGCATTACCTCAAAACAAGTGAAGTCTCACCCGAGGCACCTATGGAGACTATAGGAACTAGGATTCTAGAGTGATGAATGAAATTGAAATATACAAGAAAGATGCCCTATTTGACATTCAATACACATTCATACATTAAATCCAATTGTAGTGATCCATAATAGCCATTACATGTATCAAGACATTAGAAAAATTTAAAAGGGGTGCTTCACTTCTATGCATAGTGAAATGTCAGACATTAATACATTTGACGCACTCGAGACTACTTATAACATTACTATAACATGCTGAAAATAAATATAATTTAAAGGAATCATACAACCATCGCATGAAATATGTAAAGTGGGACAATCCATCCATCAACCATTTACTATTAATATCCATATAGGGTGCTAAGCACATCATAACAAAATCACCTATTTTACCCCAGATTGGCTTACTATCCTATTTGGAAACAACATTAAAATAGAAATAACTTGAGTTTCCCCCACTGTAACATAAATTAACCAACAAGAATTTACCCCTCAAGCTATCCAACCCAAATCCTTGCATCTTCCACCTATCTATAGATCATCATGTGGACCCATGTTGACCTTACCATAAAAAATATTTACCATGGGCATTACCATGGGCAAGAAGATTACAATTTATATTCTTGAGCCAATCAAAACTGGTCCAGAAGATGTATTCAAACTTAACTACTTCACCTTGATCACCTCTTGTGCTTCTCCTATCTACACACTCTTTTTCTTCTGCTACATTTCTGCGTATTGATACTTTTGCAAAAATTATGCATGTTGATCCTTCTGTGACAATTATGTGTGATGTTTCCTTCTCTTCACTTCCGTGTGCAATTTCTCCACAGCTATCAAAATGACATCAATATTCTAAGTGTTCCACCTAAAACTGGTTGCAAGAGCTCCTATCACTAGTCATATGTTTATAACACCCACTATTTAGATACCATTGGCTACCTTGGCTTTTGGAATATAAGACAATGCCACATTCTTCAATCCTTTATCCCTCTTTCTTCTTCCAATTCTTCAGTTCCTCTTGGGTTTTCTTGATTTGAATTTACTGGTTCTACACTCAACTACTTTATATCCATATTTATGAAAATTATATCATTCATTATAATCAAATAAGGGACCAAAAGTATTGTTGTCCCTGGGATTATTTCTACGTGAATTTACAAATATGTTATCTTGGTTTCACTGATAAGATTCATTTATTTTATTTCTTATCTGATCGTTTCCAATATGTGCTCTATAGTTTACAACTTTATGTGCAAATTTTGTACATGAATAATAGTAACTGTTAGCACTCCAGGAAACTCTCCTAGGTTGCAGCTTGGAGATGCCTAGTAACATGTAATCTTCAATATTGTTCTAAGAGTTATTGGAATGGATGATGGTTTGGATCAAGTCAGATGACCATTTCAGCTCTATTCCCACTCAAGGCATGCATGAACACCCTTAAAAACACAAGGCTTTAAACCACTAATGCTCAATAATTTGTAGATTTAATGGATAGATGGAGAATATTGACTGTATCAGCGGATTGCATACATAAACATAAATGAATGACTAGCTACAGGCAGTAGAAGAGGATACTGACTGTACTAGTAGATGCATATATGACCACATATGAATGGTTAGCTATAGGCGACAAAGAAGCTTGCAAGTCTAAGTTATCAAAGCATAGATAAGACAATAGTTATCTGGCCTTAGACACAAAGGAAACGTGAACAAATTGTTCAAGTGCAAGCATAGAACAATAAAGAAAATGGATGTTGAACATATGATGGCAAAAGAAGTTTGTATTGCTAGAATAAAGATGAAGAGCGAAGGAACAAAGTAGCAATAGTCTCCAAAAGTTGAACCTGTATTACATTTAGCTTTCAGCTATTTATAGCCTGTTTACAATGTTCCTGAGCTCTCTAGAAGGCTCGGAGTCTTAATATATCCCCTCTGTCTTCTTAACTATTTGATTCCCTAAAGACAAGCATGGCTTGGAGGTTTTTCCTCCTTTTGATAGAGGAATAACATCTTTCAGATATTTTGGCTGCGCTGGCAGGGCTATTGATGCTCCATGATCAGTTGTTGTTGTGGTTGTGTTGCACTGTCTATTCTCGGCCTCTATGTTGGTTTGGGGAGTGAGTTGTGTTGTCTATTGATGCTTTTCGGCCTCTGTCCCTATCTCTTAGCCTTTATTAAGTAGCGGAAAGGGTCTGCGTGTCTTTGTTTTCTCTTTAGATTACAAATTGTGATTGTTTCTGTTATACACAGAAAAACACCGCAATATGTAAAATCCCGCCTATTTCTGATTCTTTTGGACTTCATAAGTCCTCAAATATGATCTATGCATCTATCGGGTCCGCCCTTAATCATTGTCACCTATCGCAAATGGCCTAGTCACGTGTTTCCTTTGTATTTCTTTGAAATACGAAAATACACTGAAAACTATGAAAAATCGGCCTCGACGGACTTCAAAAATTATAAATTTCCCTTCCCGAACCCTCTCAGGTCTGGGATTCATCGTAATCGAAAGTCCCCTGTTCCCCTTTGTATTTTGAAATACAAGGAAAATACATGAAAAATTCTTTAAAAACCACTTTGGCGCGGACCTCAAAAGTTATCAAATATCGCATATAATTACATCGGGTCCGACCCATCGGGTCGCAAACATGCCCGTGCCCAGGCCCCACCCAATGGTATAGCGCCGATGTGATATAGTGATGCGATTTGATCGCAATTAATGATCGCTCAATGTTCGGGCCTTTATATATATATATATAATATTATATATATAATATATATATATATATATATATATATATTATATATATATATATATATAATATAGATATATCATATGACTCCCGCTGATCCTATCATCAGTGATCGTTGATTGGCGGTGTCATGCGCCCAATGTTAAACTGCCCCTTCTGCTCGGACGATTGCGATTAGCCGCCTAGATCTAGGCTGTTGATTGGTCAGATCTAACAGTGGTTGTTCCTTCCCTGTTTAAGCCTTCATTTGTGGGTTTTTCATTGTTTTTTAAGTGTTTTAGCCTCCCGATAGTGATTTTCAGTCTTTCAAAGGGCTTTCCTCCCTTGTTTGTTTCGATCGATGGATGATCTTTGAGCACTTTTGAAGACTTAGGGAGTGATTTGGAGCATATTTGGATCCAATTTTGGGCCTTTTGTCAGCGAAGCTAACATTGGGTCCTTCTGGGGATGAAATCCTCCATGTGAGGTTTCAAGAACTACAAATCAATGCCTTTCCTGTATACAACAAGATCAAATCTTCCTCCTAGTGTTGCATTGGGCATGGAGTCTATTAAGCATAAAATAAAAATTTTGCAAACAACATATTTACAATACCAAGGCTTTGAAAACGTTAACTGAAATAAATTTCGAAGAACAACCCATTGAATGGGCCATCAAAAACATATACTTCCTTTGATGCATCCCTTTTGAGAAAATAGTCACCAAACTGAAAATTGACCCTTTTTACCTTTCCATGAAAGGTTTCTTTCTCTTGGTCAATGTGCATATTAGCAAATTCATCAAAGAATTACAAAATCCTATTGAATCTGGGTTCGATCCCCAGTGGAGTCGCCAGTTCTGTTGCGGGATTTTATCCCCTAAGGCTCTTGGGTGGAACCCTAGCAGACTGAAAGTTGTCTAAATCAAGAAACATGCACACACACAGCCATTATGCTAGAAAAAGCTATTTCTAAAGTGAGAACAACGTACCTCAGGTCCTACGTTCGGGTAGTTCCTCAAGGGTCCAAACCCTTCTTCACGTCCCTTCCGCTCCTTTGCCCTGCAAAACCAACAATTCCAAAGAATGCAGCAGTATATGGACAAAGATTTCTATAAAAATCACCTTTATATTATACAAGAAAGGAGTAAGTTATAAAATTTTAGACATCCATTCATACATGAAATTCAAACATGAACATCATTAACATAAAGAAAGAAGCATATTGGGAACAAGACGTGTTTCTTTATTAGACAAATAGAATAGTACAAAAAAGAGCAATATCACCTGAACCACTTCTGCAGGCTCAAAGCTCTCCTTCTGGATCCGTCCCACCTCAAGCCTCTAGTAGATCTCCTTCCAATACTCACTCCAAGATGTCATAACTAAGGGGTGAACATCAAATCACAAGGAAACAAGGGTTTCCTGTACAAATGGGGGAAGTGCAGAAGGCACAAGGGTCTTCAGACCTGATCAGGGGGAAATCTCAGTATAATAACCTTTCTCTAACTTCTCTCCTCCTTTAGGCCTTCCCTTTGGTGTCTTTTAATACCAATTCCAAAGTAGTTTTTAAGTTAGGAATTGGTTGGGAACAGTTGAGGCCACGGGCACTAACAGGTGATCAGCAGGTAAAACCCGTGATCTCCACCCGAAAATAAGG
>APFE031484807.1:24929-78010 GCA_000404065.3 Pinus taeda | reverse complement strand
ACTTAGGAAGAGATAGCATCAATATGTGGAAAACCCTGGGACACATTTTAAAAAAAAATTACGGCATGTAAACATAGGTAAGGTTTAATTTTATTTTTTATCTTTCTAACTTGAAAGGGAAGTAGACTATCTTAAAAGCAGTTGTTTATAATGAGATTTTTTGAAAGCTTTTTCGGTGGAGTTTTATTGGAATGGCAAGTTTGATAGCTAGTTTCTACACAATCAAAGCATTCTAGGGGTTTTTCAGGGTGCTGAATCCAAATATGCAGTTAAAAAACCACTTTAACTGCAACAAATCAAGATTTAACCTCGATTTCTTCCACCGATTCCATCACCGGAATCTCCAAAAAATCTCATTATAGACAACTCCATCTTAAAATACTTTCCCACATTAACACCGAATTTCAGAATATAGTATCTTAAAATACTTTCCCACATTAACACGGAATTTCAAAGTACTTCCTCACATTTCTTAGATGCCATCAATCTACTTCTACTTCATTCCAAAGGCAATCTACTAACAATATCAAAAAAATACTTCACCGGGAATGGGAAATTCATAGATAATCAGCGGGACGAGATTGCCAGGGCTTCGCACGTTTCAACCACCATGTTTTATACATAAATTATCCTTCGAATCTAACAACTTATGGGGGCCTTGATCATACTTAACTTTTATTTTTGATAGTTATATTGTACATTACTTACCAGCAAGGGCTCCTTTTATGAATATGTTTTCTTTGCTTTATTATTTATTATTACCTCGACAATATTTTTCTTTACTACAAACTTATTTGTGGCTAAAATTTGCATATCATAAACGAATGTTCTTCAATTTCATGTCCATAATTGAAAAAATTATGGACGGTTGAAATTTTGGTTTTTCATGTATATAGTTTAAACGAGTATTTGAGAATTCTATTGACTTTTTAAATTGAATTTATTTTCTAAAAGTTATTGGAAAATCACAGTATTCTAAATTGGGTTTATCGCTTTTTTAGTTATATTTATTATTCATTATTTATATTTTTAAATCAATCACGGTATTATAATTTATAATGTGTATTTATCTTTTTTAGTTATATTTATTATTGGAGTTGTTTTTAGTGTGACTTTTTGGAAGCTTTTACGGTGGGTTTTTACCATAGAATAAGTCTAATTAGTAGACAAAAGAATTAGTTTATATAGTTGATCCAAAAATTTGTATTGGTCTCACCTTGATTGGGTTTGTTGACTAGCAATAACCAATCACGATAGATATTCCAAAAATTACATAAGCTAGCCAATAGTAGCACCAAAAGCCAAAGATCTTGAAAAACCATCAAAACTAATAGGACACCCGTGGATTTAGTAAATCATGTGAAGTGATAGAAGTCGGGTTATCTTGCCCAATCCCTGGTGGAGGGGGAGGGCAATAAATGTAGCTAATCCTTGGTGGAGGGGGAGGGAAAAAAATGTAGCTAATCCCTGGTGGAGGGGGAGGACAATAAATGTAGCTAACATGTTGCTCTAGGTGTACCAACCAAGCTTGAATTTGCTTTAGCTTTTCCATGATATAACAACCCTGGGTTAAAAGTTCATGTGGTAAAACTTAATAATGGCAAAATAAGACCAAGGTCATGGGACACTTTCCAAGTTAAATGTTGGGAAAAATATCCTAGTGAGTATCACTTATATGTTTATGGCTAAGGGGAAATTGACAAAGGCAATGGAAAAGGTTTTCAAAAGGAAAAAAAACATTTTCGGCACTTTATTTATGAAAATAAAGGAAATTAGGAGAAAAGGGAGGTTAAAGGTTACAGGTTGCACCTGAGGAGGAAATTGAAGGAAAGTTCAGTAAAAATGAAGAGATTAGAGGCATGAAGAATGAAAAGACATCATAGCATCAATTGGTAGCCTTTTGTCAGTTAAGTTTTGGAGTTAGTCGCAGAGAGGAGAAGGAAAATCAAACAAGAAAAGGAAGGATAAGGAAAGAAAATGAAAGCAAGGATTAAGCAAGGAAAATTTGGATACTTCAACAAGAATACTTGCATGTATCAAGTTTCATGTATGATTTCGTAGTTGGTCTTAACATGCATGGTATGTGCATGTTTGTATTTGGTTCTTTTGTTGTCATTGTCATGCATTTTGCAGGGTTTGACAGTGGATTTTAACCTTGCCTTTCCATTTTTGGATAGCCATGGGCTACATGGATTAATGCAAAGGTGATTGTGGTGGTGATACCCTCAAGGATCTTCCCATGATCCTTGGAAGACAGACAGATTAGTTGCAATTTGCCTAGAGATACATGCACATATCAGTATTAGTGAAATGATAATCGAAGTAAGAAGAAGGATTGTTACCTCAGATCTTGGTGTGGTATTGTTGGAGAATGCAAAGTAGCAGAATGGAAGACCCTTTAGCTAGCTCCTAGATCAAAACCTAAACCTAAACAAGACGAGGCGTAATATCACAACATATAACTTTGACAATCAATACAAGAATACATAGGGATATCTAACTGTATATATATAACCTACTCATAATCATTAGCGTTGCATAAACATGTAAATAAATCATAATACCAATGCCATGGAGTGGATAACACAACTGCAGGTTTTTATTATGATAAGAAAGAGTGATTACAACCATCCGTTGCATCAAGCTCCCCTTATTCCTCCAGCTCCTCTCTCTCTCTCTCTCTCTTCTTAACCTCTTGAAGAGCCAATGTCTAATACAACCTTCGATAGTTTTTTTTTTTTTGACAAGATCAGTTAATTTTATATTTCCAAAAGGAAAGGGAGGAGCTAGCTCCTATTACATTCGAGAGTATCTGGAGTTAATCCATAGGAGGAGAATGGGAACGCAGTCCCTGAAGCCTGTAGGCTTGATTCCCAAAATTCTAGAGGAGCCTAAAACTATTCTGGCATATTGCCTTACAAACCGAAACAATAACAAGATAAACTTACATGACATACTACTTAGAGACTTTTAGAAAATTCAATAGCTGATTAGTATTGATTTATAGAGTGTTCATGCTGAGACCTCTGCTTGTTGCCCTGATATGTTGAGTGTTCTCCCTTTTGGATCAGAGTGGTGCTTTTGAGGAATGTAACAACCTCCTCTAGATGTACACATTTGTTTTTGATGGTAATTATTTCAGCTTTCTGGTTCTCCAACTGCCTCTTTTGATAGTTGATCTCCATCTTCATCTCAGATCTAAGGTCTTGGATTATTTCTTTAAGTTTTCTAATCATGAATTTATTTTCTTTGCAAGTGGCACAAATATCATTCTGGGAAGCTTTCTCCACCAGGTTGAACTCCATTTCGGTAGTTTGGTTCTCTATGATATTATATTGCTTCCCGAAGTTCCTGTTTGTGCTAAGCCTTAATCGATTTTCTCTTCCCTTGAACAAATGACTCCACTTCTTCTTTTTGTAGTCTGGATGTTTTATTTTCCTTCTTTGAGCTGTTGACAGGGACTGTATAGCTTGATTGAACTACAAGCTTGCTCAATAATTGAGATGAGGACAACGTATTCGAAAAAGCTCTCACCCTCAATATACTTACAACAAAGAGGATGTATATCCAGTAGTTTATTCAGGGAACTATCAATAGATTGCACACAGAAGGAAGAGGAATCTTCGCACTAGTAATTTGAAAAAGACTTGTTGAGGGAAATGTCTACGATTCTTAGATGGGCTATGCAACCAGAGGACTAAGGACGAAGGTGTGGAACAGAGGCTATGGGATAAGGTAAGGATAAGGAGGGATCATAATTTAGAGAAGGAAGGCGAGTGAGATAATGATCATGAAAGTTATGGTTCGTGCATCTCTGCAAGGGAATAAGGGTCTTAACCTCCTTGAACTTCGGGCTAAGACTGAGCCTTGATTTTCTCAAGATTTTTTGATAGAAGTCATGAGACCTCCATCCTATTTGAGATGTTAGTATCTCTTTTCAGTTCTTTTCTATGGTCCTTCGAATCTTCCTTTTGTTGATCTTCTGATTTGTTTGGAGAAACGCGTATTTTTTCATGGTCATTGATTGGACAGTAACTATGGGATCGAATTATTATAAACCTCGTCATTTTCTCTTATTTCTCCTTCCATTCTGGTAACTACCATGTTAGCATAATGATCAGATGTGTTATTGTTCTCACACAAGATGTGTTTGAATGTGGCATTGCCTAAACTTACCAGATTGTTCTTGATTCATTAGAGAATCCTGTTCAAGGCTGCATTTGATGGGTTTCTCTTGATGACCATTGCTTCAATTATGATTTCCAAGTCCCCCAAGATTATTGGGTCTTTGATCACTTTTTTTTTTAAGGATCTTAGAACCCAATAAATAATTGTAAGCCTTTGCCCCGTTATTTGAAGTTTCTCGCAGACCCCATAGGAGATCAAAATTTTCCCCCAGGGATCATTTATGTTTCCTCCAGCACCTACTTTTCCCAAATTATTTTTGGAGGCCCCGTCGAAGAACAGGCAAAATCTATTTTGATTTCCTTTCCAAGTTGTAAACTCTTCCTCATTTAATCTCATTTTCCAATTCTGTGTTGGAGTTCTATCCATGAAATTTTTATTTCCATTGTTTCGTATTGTCGCCTTGCTGATCCAGTCCCTTTCTTCTTGCTGTAGAAGGCTATTGTCGATTGTTGTTGTTCCCTTCATATTTAAATATTCAAAGGTAAGTCCCCATGTTTTTGACAATATCTTCCCAATTTTTGGTGCTTGATCTTTCAAGATGCTTTTGTTCTTTGAGAGCCATATTTACCAACAAAGAATAGCTGGGAGGCAGTCCCAAAACCTTTTAATGGTTGCCTTGTCCTTTGTCGAGTAGGGATATGTTTTTTTCCATTCTATGAAGAATTCCATGAAATGTTTGGAGAAATTTAGATCAACTTCCAAAGGACTAGTTAGTTTCTTCCAACATTCTTTAGTGACAGTGCAGTTCAGGAAGAGGTGTTGAATAGATTCTTCTTCCTTTAAACACATTGGACACCTTGATGGGCCAGAGAATCCTTTTCTTTTAATATTTTCAGCAGCAAGCATTTTCCCTTTTAGCAGGGTCCATGTGAAAATTTTGATTTTTGGGACACTTTCAATTTTCCATATAGACTTCCAAGGAGCCCAGTCTTGTTGATTTTGTTTTTCTTGTAGAGATGTATATCCGGTCTTAACTATTTAGCTTCCTCCACTAGGGTCCCATAATATTGTGTCATCCTCCTCCATGCTCGTTGGTGCTTCTCCTTTGAGGTGGTGCAGAAGGCTATCCCATTAACTTTTTAGATTTGGAGGGATACCTGGAATATACCACTCTTGCCAAATTCAATTTTCCCAATGAGAAATGGAGTGAAGAGATGTAATTCCTCTGTCCTTCATCCAATTTTGTATGTCTTCAAGGCCTGAAAGAAGGTTTAAAGGTTGCTTCCCCATTATTCTATCTTCCCATACCTTGATATTTTTTTCCATTACTTGGCATTTTTGAGATGTATTTGTTGATTGTTGGTATCATTTTCTTCACAAGCTTCTAGACTTGCATGCACAGTCTTATTGGAACATTTTCAGACAACAGATTTGTTCTTGGACGGTTCATATATTTTGAGGCTAGAGTTTTTTTCAACGAGCTATCCTTGCTGGTAATTGTTAAGCATTGGAAAAGGTATGTATTTACCACTTATTTCTTTATCTTTTCCTTTGAATCATACTTTATTTACATTCTAAGATGGCAATATGTTAAAGAATTATGATAGAATTAAGGAGATTTATGATCGATGAAAAATGAATAATTATTGTCTTCTTCTATAAAGAAAGTGAAGAAAATGGAAAATAACTATTTGGGAGGAAAAGACAAAGCAGAAGCGACCACTGTCCCTTTGACAGGAAGCCGTATCCAGACGAGGAGATCAAGATCGGAGCGCATGATCCAGGAAAAGGAAGAGAAACCGCGGCATCAGCGCAAGAAGACAAAACAATGAACTAGAGATTAAAGATATAGCGAATCCCTTAGGATCCTTTGATCCTGAGGGATTGCTGCTTCAAGGCTTATCTGTATTCTTGATACTCCCGCCTGGCCATTATAAAAAGGGACAGTGCTGGTAGTCCAGGGGGTGAATATTATTGCCAATTTGTAGACTTACTGTTATAATCTTAACTTTGATCATCGACTCTCTTTGAAGAGCGATAGTTGTAACTCTGTCATTTATGATTAATATATAACTCAGTTGTTGTTCCATTATCTGATTCTGGAGTAACCACAATAGTGCTTCCCTGGTGGCTAAGGGCTCGGCCCTAGTGGATTCACTTGCTTCTTGTATCACTATTTTACGATTACAGTTGTGTGTGGTTTGATTTCCTTTGCATTTCCTTAATTTGCTTTGTTCAATAATCTTCTATTCCTGAACATTTACTTGAATTTCTTTGTTACATCGAAATCGTAATTGGATAGCCAAATTATTATTTACAACTGAAAATGTCATTGTTGTTCATTCTGAGATAATATTGCACTGTCTAATTCGAATTCTGCTATTCATTTATAGATTGATATTGTTGTTCATTTACAATTGCGATTGTTGTTCATTTAATTATGGTTCACTTCCAGTTGTGATTGTTGTTCATTTGACTATTGTTCCACTACAACTGCAATTGTCGTTCCTTTATACCTGTAGTTAATTTCCATTATGCTAGAATAAGATTACTGATTCAACTACTCTATAGTGGCTATGTGTTTACACTTAATTCAGTTTGCTATTCCTTTCTTAGATTGATGTTCAATTCCTTTCGGTTAAGATTACTGCTTAATTCCTTTCTGTAGATCAAGCTTTGTTGTTCGACCTTCGCAATAGATTTAGTTGTTGTTCTTTTTCTGCTAATCGAATTGTTATTTCTAGCATTTACCTGAGTGTGGATAGAAAGATCTATAACTGTAAGAAACATTGACTACTGTTGTCTAAGTTCTCAGATTGAAGGTCTTGTCTGTGATTGATTTCCATTTACATCATTTTACAGGGGAAAGAGTTAACATTACTGCATCCTTGACTTATGATTGTTGTAGTTTCTTGAGTGAATGATTTAGTTACAAAGCATTTAAGCTTCTTGCCATTACAATTAGATTTTGTTTCCAACATTCAGTTACTTTTGTAAGCACTATACTACAAACATTACTCTTGAACAAGTGACTGCCTCAAACTGAGTACACTCTTTAGATAAAAAATCATACATGGATTGATAATTAATGTAGGGTAAATAGGGGTTAAAAGACACCTTTTTATTGCTTAACATTTTGGCGTTGTTGAAGGGGAGAGTGTAGCCATTTGTTTCTTTTGAAAAACGAGTAGTGTAAGTACCTGTAAGGAGAGAGTTGGGTTTTAAAAACAGAAGGTAAGAACCTGCGTACGGAGCATGTAACAACCCTGCTCCCCCGCCTGCTTTCCTGCATATTTGTTGATTATTTTGGTTGGAAATAAGTATTTGATTTGTGTGCATGACTAAGCAGAAAAAGCCTAAAAAGAATCCAAAACCACTACCCAAACTTGATAAAGCTAAGGGACCGGTGACCCTTGGCTGATCGACCTTTATAGATGATATCCTTAAAAAAGAAGAATCTTAGCCATCAGTAGGTCCTAGAAAAGTTGCTTCTAGACAACCTACTAGTTCCTTTCGGGCCACAGAATCACCATCTGTAGCCTTTGTTGAGCTGCACAATGAAACAGAGGAGAAAGATTTCAATAAATTGAGAATTCTAGCACAAAATTGTTACAAGAAGGGAACCTTAGTAATCTCGGCGAAGGAGGAGGAGAAACAAGGGAAACCGAAGAACCAAGATCTCCTCTTGGAATAGTTCAGCCACTAAGCAGCCCAGATAAGGGAAGTGTTTTCAAAATCATCCAGAATAAAGCTGAAGAACCTAAAGAGCTAAGATCCCCCCATACATTAGTTCAACAAGGAATTCTCATCATCCTAGACAAAGGAAGTGATGTTAAGGCCATTCCTACTCCTTCTAACCAGCCTAGGAATACACCCCTAGAAATCCTGGAAGGATATCGGCACATATTTGACCAATTGGCCCAGAACTAGCAAACACCTCAAAACTCCACACTGTAATATCCCATTGTAGATACTGTAGTTAATGCACCTATGAAGGCCATTCCTCTCCAGCATATTCCTACATTCCATGGCCTAACATCGGAAGATCCAGATGCATTTTTGTTTGAATTTGATGTATTGTGCCAGGGGTATGACTATACTACCGATCCCTTAAAGCTAAAATTATTTCCCTCCACATTAAAAGGAGCAGTTTTACGATGGTTTATGGGGTTATGTGGAGGTGTTATAAATGACTGGGACTAGATGAAAGGCGCTTTTTTGAAGAAATATCAGGATTAATGTAGGTCTAGAGAATTAAAGGATGAAATATTTTATATGGTAGCCAGACCTAATGAGACACTAGAAGAGCATGTTGAATTGTTTCTGTATAATCTTCAGAGATCTCCTTATGCATCATTACCCTTACCTGACAATGTATTAAAAATGACATTAATTAAAGGCATGAAGGAACAATGGGTTGAAACACTAAATATTATGGGAAAATGTGACATCTATCAAGAAAATTTTGTTGACATTATTGATTTGTGCATTAGGAGTTCACGAGGCAGTACAAGGCTAAAACCAGTGGAACGTGACATGCTCACAAGGGACAACAAGATCTCCGGTGGAGTAACCCGCGCAGAAATCGGGAATTTACTGGAGAATTTCAAAATTGATATATTGGGGACTCTGACAATGCAGCTCAATAGTATGCAAGATAAACAGAAACAAGCAAAAGCAGTGCAAAATATAGAAATATTATGCCCTAGATTTAGAAAGAAACACAACCATAAAGAGTGTCCACTGGATGTAGTTCAATTCTGCGCTATTTGTACAAAAGATCACTCCACAGAGAACTGCCCCTCACTTCCGGGTTTGAAAGTAGTGTACAAAGAAGCGGAAGAAGAATCAGAACCAGTGTACCTACTCAATCAGCACCGTCAATGGCAGCCACGACAACCAGGTATGCCCTCTGATCCATCTTCTTCTTTCCAACCCTTGCAATATCATGCTCAACAATATAATACAATGTGGCAAAATCAGCCACCCTTTTCGAACTGGTCACAACAACCATTTCCTTCATCACCATGGAAAAATCAAACAAGCCAACCTAATTGGCCAAATTTTCCCTACTCTCCACCATATTGGCAAAACAATGCATATCCAACACAATGGTCCCCTTCCACTTCACAGAGTCAAGCCTGGCAGACAAACTGGCAAAGACCGATGAATCAGCCAGTAGGAACTATTCCACTCCCTCAACCCACACTGCCAGCACCATATACACTACAATAAAATCCCTAGTCCAACTTAAGACCGCAACTCCCAACCCAACCCAACCCAAACCGTAATAATAGACCGGCTCAATCTGTTCAGATAATCGAAACATCAAAACTAGAAACCGGTGTAAGGGAGTGCAACGACCTTCAATTACGGTCTGGGCGCATCATAGAAACTGAGGGAGATAAAAATGCTCAAGTTGAAAATCAGTTACCCGTAGAAAAACCACTACAAGAAGAGGATGTGGTCAGACAACAAACTCACGACCAAGCAACCATGTCTTCTCCCCCATTCCCAGAATGATTAATCATACCACGCCCTATAGAACATCCTGAATTTGATATTCTGGGAGAACTAAGAAATTTATGTATAAAAATCCCACTCCTCCAAGCTATCCAAGATATACCAGTATATGCAAAAACCATCAAAGAGTTATGTATAAGGATGCCAAAAAGGAGACTAACAACTAACCCAACCGTCCAATTAGTTGGAACCCTATCTGATCTATTATCAGGAAGAGAAGCACTTGTCAAATATGAAGACCCAGGTAATCCTATAGTGACGGTGCAAATCAATGGACAAACCTTTTCAAATGCCCTAGTTGATTTAGGGGCTGTAATTAATATTTTAACAGCTGCCACTTATCAAAAATCGGGCATTACATCAGTGGAGCCAACCTCCACCTTATTGGAACTGGCTGACCGATCAGTAATTAGGACAGAAGGTACACTACACGATGTAATGGTATCCATAGATTCGTGGGAACATCCTGCCGACTTTCTGATAATCAACCCCAAAAACCGACTCGATGGACACCCTTTAATCTTAGGTAGACCTTGGCTTGCAACTGCTGATGTTTACATTGGCTGCCGACAAGGCAGTATGACTATAACTAGAGGGAGTAATATCAAGAATCTAGCTCTATACCCTCCAGCCTAGCCAAGTGTAACAATAATAAAAACTAACAAACAGCTTGTATCATACCTCACAGAAAACATTAGGTCCCCATTAACTATAGAAGATGCCCTCAATTTTAAAGACAAAATAGAGGATGATGTTATTAACAACTTCATTAACCAATCTGAATCCAGATCCCATGTACAATGTCACATGATAGAGGCAGCATTTGACAATGAACTAGAATAAGATCCCCTCAAAGACACTCATGATCAAACAATACCCACTACCTCTGTTTCAAGCAACAAAACTATATAGATTGAGCCAGGAAAAACCTTGAACACTAACAAAAACCTGACTCATATGCAAGAAGAAAAGCTGGTTCAACTACTAAGAAAATATAAGGAAGCTTTTGCATGGGATTATCCGGACATGAAGGGAATTGATCCCCTGCTGTGTATGCATCACATTTATACAGAAAAGGATATTAGACCCGTTCACCAACCCAAACGGAGACTCAACCCTCACCTGAAAGATGTTGTGAAAGTTGAATTACAAAACCTTTTGGATGTAAACTTTATTTATCCAATCTCCGATAGCAAGTGGGTCTCTCCACTAACAATGGTGCCAAAGAAGAATGGAAAATGGAGGATTTGTGTAGATTACAGAGAATTAAACAAAGCAACCCAGAAAAACCACTTTCCCCTTCCATTCATTGATAAGGTATTAGACACATTAGCAGGAAAGAAATTCTTTTCTTTCTTGGATGGCTTCAGTGGATACAATCAAATTCAGATTGCCCCTGAAGACCAAGATAAAACTACTTTTACCTGTCCTTGGGGAACATTTGCTTACAGAGTCCTACCCTTTGGCCTATGCAATGCCCCTGCCACATTTCAGAGGGCCATCCTCAGCATCTTTTCATATTTAATAAATGAAGGGCTTGTAGTATACATGGATGATTTCACACCATATGGAGATCATTTTGAACCAACACTAGACACATTGGAAAAGGTGTTGCAACGATGTATTTCCACCAAGCTTTGTTTGAGCCATGAAAAGTGCTATATGATGATTACCGAAGGGCTCATCCTAGGTCATTATATCTCAGTAGCTAGAATATAGGTAGATCCGGCCAAAATTCAAATAATTTTTTTAATACCTACTCCTACCACACAGACAGAGGTACGCAGTTTCCTAGGATTTTCTTGTTATTATAGGAGATTCATAGAACATTTTTCTCAAATAGCTGCACCTCTATACGCACTGAAAGGGAATGTTGATTTTGTTTGGATAGATAAATGTGACTATGCTTTTGAGGATCTAAAAAATCTTGTGTCAACAGCCCCAGTGCTCAGAGGCCCAAATTGGGACCTGCCATTTCAAATTTTATCGGATGCTTCAGGCACAACTATTGGAGTAGTCCTTGGGTAGGAAGAAGACAAAAAACCATATGCAATCTATTATATTAGTAAAAATTTGTCTGCTGCTGAGCTAAACTATACCGTAATTGAAAAAGAGTTTTTAGCTGTAATACATGCTCTAAATAAATTTAGGCACTATATCACTGGATATCTTGTTGTTTTATATATAGATCACTCTGCCATAAAATATTTAGCAAATAAACCTATTACAAATAGTAGAGTAACAAGATGGTTGATTTTATTGCAGGAATTTGACATCACAATAAAAGATCAACCCAGGAAAGAGAATCCTATAGCTGACTTTCTCTCACGGATGTCGAAACCAGCTGACGCAACAGCAGTCGAAGATCAATTCCCAGTTGATTTTTCCATTCTTTCCAAAGGAACAACGGTTTCGATTTCAGATGATCTTAAGTTGTTCCACCAAAGGAGAAGTATTTTATTTCCCACTTGATTTATTTGTTGTTCCGTTTAAGGAACAGCTATTGTTCCTCTTAAGGAACACTAGTTTTGAGTGTATTTTTATTTTATTTGTTGTTCCTCTTAAGTAAACCATGGTTTTTGTGTGTAGATGTTCTTTTGCTGTCCCTCTTAAGGAACATTAGTTGTTCCATCTAAGGAACAACACTTTTTGAGTGCATTTTTTTGTTTTTTGTGTATATGTGTGTTTTATCATTTAGAGGATTTTTGTGAATGATGATTCATTTAAGGCATAGGTATACATTTATGCAAGAAAAAAAAAACTAGAGGATACTGAAATTAGCAAACCAAAGAAAAATCGTTATCTTTAGAGAAATTGCTTTGAATTGATAAGAAAAAGAGGAAAGGACACAACTATTTATTGTCTTTATTTTCACTAAAACCAATTTGATTGATTATTTTTATCGTGTGGTTCTTTCTTAAATCTTCATAATTCTCTTTGATCATTATTATTGAATAATAATAAGGGCATATTTTCCTCTATTGAGATGTTCAGACTTCTTCCACCATCCCTACTCTTAAGGAGTGTTGAGTCATCCTCTGTATATAAATAGGAAAGTGCTATGTAAAATAAAGAAAAGAAAAATATATATCTATATGATTACTAACATGATTTGTCAGATGAAAGATAGGGGGTTTCATCAAGAGCCAACCTACCATGATCATAAGGAAGCAAGTGAAGTGGCATTCTCACTATGGCCACCACACTAGGGAGATGATCCAAGAGGCATATCAAAAAAATAAAAAGAAGTCCTTGGAGTAGGAGGTCTCATCACGAGCTTCCCTGCCCACCTTTCACTCCTTCCTGATGAATGGCATTGTGATCCATCTGGTTACCAAGCTAGCACAATGGCCTCCATTCTGACATCACACAGCACTTTCCTAGGCATACATGAAGGATTATGGTTCCAAGGGTGAAACAAGAAACTTTGTCAAGGTTATGGACACCTGTGGGCAACATAGCTCTGCTGATGGTATTGAAGTCATACTTTTCATACACCAATAGTCATAAACCCTTCTTCTTATATCTTTATATTGATTTCAAATGAGATTATGTTATATAACCCTTTCGAACCTCTTATACATGAATAATCATTTATAAATCAATCATAATGGTTAAAGTGGATATTGACCGCATAAGAACTTTTACTTATGTCAGTTGTCCTCTCCTCTCTTTTTTGCATCATTTCACGACATTTCCATATCTATTCGCGATTTACATCATAAGCCTCGATTTTAGTAATCCGCTGATTTTTGTAATCATGTCATGGATATATATGTCGTTCCTTTATTTTACTGTACGAATGAAGTCTAGCATGTTTCTCCTTCATTTTCCAGCTGAGGACGACCTATCACATTTTAGGGGGGTGCAGGTGACCTCCATAATACACTGGCATACGTGTCAACTCCTTATTTGGAGGTACTATGACTCCATCAAAACTTAGGAATAGCAAGTTTAACGGTATTGATATTTCCCAATATGCATAGCTTGTTTTCCATCGTCATTTTTGTCTTTTTGCTCTGTAAAAATTAACAATGTGCTAAGCTTGAACAGCTTGTTGTTCCATTGTCATTTTTGTGTTTTGCTCTGTAAAAATTCACAGTGTGCCAAGCTTGAAAAAAATGGGAGGCAGATCAATATGCAGTGAACCACAGGTGTTAATGATCTCTGATGTTGCACACGAAATTTTAGTGAGAGCAGGATGGATTTCCTACCTTAACTGACTACAATAGTCTAATGAGACAGTGGCCATTGAATTTCTGTAGAAATTGCAGGAAGATCATTCCATGGTGAGGGGGAGGTAAATAATAGTAACATATGCGATAAATGTTGAAGTATCGAGACTTCTAGCTATTGGACCAGTATGCACCCAGAAAAAAGTGAGACTTCAAGATGCCATAAGCATGTTCCAGGATGAAGGATAGAGCCTTACTGTCAAAGGAAAAGGAGTCCTGCCTGCAACCCTGGGAGAACCTTGAGTAGAATTAGCCAGGATTGTGCAAAGCTACATCACATGCGATGGCAGAAAAGATGTGGTAAGACCACACCATCTCAAACTGTTAGTTGTATTAAAAAAAAATGTGCTGTGAATTTGCCCACATACTTAAATTTTTTACTGCATGATGCTGCTCGGAGCATAAGAAAATCTCGTCATGTAGAAATAGTAGTAAGTCATCACAAATTAATTTGGCTAATAGTCAGTTATAGTCTCACTCAACAGAAAATAACTTGGGAAGAATTGGTATTCTCAATAGATGGGGGATTGGCCTTACCAGCCCCAAAACGAAAAAGAACTGATAGCACATCAATGAGACCGCAGAAACGAAGACAGACCGCCAGATTGGGGAGAAGTAGGGGAATGCTGGGAAATCCCCAAGAAAACAATCACCAACCATTAGAGATATATGACTCAGAGGATGAGAAACCCCCACAACTTGAAGGAGGGGAAAATGAAGAAGAAGAATTAGAAGAAAATGAAGAAGACGAACCGGAAGAGGAAACTGAGCACTCCAGCGAGGAAGAAGGGGAGGAAGCAGAGTAACCTAGTGAAAGCCCATTACAAAACCCTCTACAAGAAGATGAATTGGCCAACATGGGCGAGTACATCCAGCCCCACAACCCACTCAACCTTGATATCGAGGCAGGACAATTATAGGAATAGTCTGCTCATAGTAAGAGTGCATCTAAGGAGATGGAAGATGAGGAAGAAGAAGAAAGGAAATCATAGGAACACTCTGCTCACAACAAGAGTGCATCTGAAGAAATGAATGACGAAGAAGAAGTAGAAGCAGAAGCTGCCCAGGAAATAGCAGATCAACCCACGGTTTCCTCCCCTGAGAAACCTAATCAGGAGGAAGAGAACACTGAAGAAGTATTCCAAGCAGAAAACATGGAAATAAGCCAGGGCGAGGGTACAATCCTTGAAGAACAAAACCCAAGCCCAAGAAAAGAAACAACTATTTCTTCGAAGGAAATGAATGAAATCAAAAGGTTGCGAAAGGAACAATAAAGGCTGCTAAATGTGGTTAAACAACTCAGACAACAAATAAGGGTCCTAAAAATGGGGAGAATCTCAAAAATAACCCCTAGAAAAAAGGATGCATCCACCCAGATGGAACCACATAAAATGAAGACCAAAAGAACTCAAACTAAACCCATTATCATTCAGGACCATAAGGAACAGCATGCGACTGTTACAAATGCAGAGGCCCAAATAGAAGACACACCAGTCTATAATAAGGACGTCCAAATAGAGGCATTGTCCTCTAGCATCACGACTGAATAGACAGTTCATGAGAAGGAAACACAGACTATAGGAACCAGATGTCGCAATAAGGAGATCCAGGTAGATCTCCAGCCCAAAAATGTTTTGATGGACAATGATCCTAGGATAGTGAGACTGCAAGAGGATCTAGCACATGCCCAACAGACAATAGAAAAGCTCACAAAGGAAACTGCTCCTTAGGAGAAATATCAAAAGTTACAATAGCAGGTAAAGAACATCAGTGCATCAGAGAGTGAGGCCTTCGATAGGTCTCAGAGGGCAGAGGAAAAAGTTAAAAAGGTAACTAATAGACTAGACACAATTATGAGTCAAATGGATACTCTCTATTCTCTATATACTGATGTTCTAGCATGTAGGGCACCTGCCAAAAATTATGCTTTGTTTTTTATGGAAAGGTACTTACAATTAAAAATTAAGGCTGTCAATGTAGGGGTGCCTATAGATTTAAAAACTATTGATGATTTTATAAACTGCTGTAAACATTATGGGGTGAAAGTCCAGCGATTGCTATTTGAGTTCTATTTGCATAATTTTGTGTTGGTTGGTGAAACGGAGGAGAACCCTAGTCCTTTTGTGGGTGATATCCAACTTCAGGCATTCATCTCTTTTGTTGTTAACCAGATAAAGTGGCTTAAAGCCCATAATACCTTTCAAAGACAAGAGAACGAGTTAGATTTGTGGGTAAGGGGTGAACCAAGAAACTCATTACAACTGTGGAATATGCATAGAAGCTTAATAAGAAAGAAGGGTGTGATCCAGACATTGGGGCCCATTCACACAACAGTTGTCCAGCAATGGGTAGAATACTTCATATCCATCAAAGACCTTGCCATAGCAGCAGCTAAACTTCGATGGAAGACTTCCAATCAGAATGTTCAGGACAGAGAGCCATTCAATTACGAAAATTTTAAGTTAGTTGTTGATCGCCTGGTTACCTATAGTAACCTCATCCTGAGAGAAGGCCCATGTTGGCTAGGTTGTAGGTTTTGAAGTCCAATTATCTAGTATCCTGCAGTAGGGTATAAGGCCCTATATGAATTGCCTAAAGGCCAGACAGGGCATATTTTTGAAGTTTTAGCTAGACATCATGGTTTTAGACCACTGCATGAAAATCCCTCTCTAGCCTATTCCCTAACTGTCTTGCATGTCAATTACAATGTTTTCATGAGGGCATGAAAAAGGGTAAGCCGGGGGGTGTGTTGAGCATTGGAAAAGGTATGTATTTACCATTTATTTCTTTATCTTTTCCTTTGAATCATAATTTCTTTACATTTTAAGATGGCAATATGTTAAAGAATTATGATAGAATTAAGGAGATTTGTGATGGATGCAAAATGACTAATTATTGTCTTTTTCTATACAGAAAGTGAAGAAAATGGAAAATCACTATTTAGGAAGAAAAGACAAAGCAAAAGAAACTGATGTCCCTTTGACAGGAAGCCGTATCTAGACGAGGAGATCAAGATCAGAGTGCATGATCTAGGAAAAGGAAGCAAAACCGTAGCATCAACGCAAGAAGACAAAACGATGAACTGGAGATTAAAGATATAGAGAATCCCTCAAGATCCTTTGATCCTGAGGGATCACTGCTTCAAGGCTTATCTGTATTCTTGATACTCCCGCCTAGCCATTATAAAAAGGGATAGCTTTGGTAGCCCAGGCGGTGAATATTATTGTCAATTTGTAGACTTACTGTTATAATCTTAACTTTGATCATCGACTCTCTTTGAAGAGCGATAGTTGTAAATCTGCCATTTATGATTAATATATAACTGGTTGTTCCATTATATGATTATGGAGTAACCGTAGCAGTGCTTCCTTGGTGGCTAAGGTCCCGGCCCTAGTGGATTACTTGCTTCTGGTATCACTATTTTACAATTACAATCGTGTGTGGTTTGATTTCCTTTGCATTTCCTTAATTTGATTTATTCAGTAATCTTCTGTTCTTGAAAATTTACTTGAATTTCTCTGTTACATCGAAATCGTAATTGGATAGCCAGATTATTATTTACAACCAAAAATGTCATGCTATTCATTCTGAGATAATATCGCAATGTCTAATTCAGATTATGATGTTCATTTATAGATTGATATTGTTGTTCATTTACAATTGCAATTGTTGTTCATTTAATTACGGTTCACTTACAATTGTGATTGTTGTTCATTTGACTATTGTTCCATTACAACTACAATTGCCATTCCTTTATACCTGTGGTTAGTATCCATTATGCTAGAATACGATTACTGATTCAATTACTCTATAGTCGTTGTGTGTTTACACTTAATTCGGTTTTTTGTTCCTTTCTTAGATTGATGTTCAATTCCTTTATTAGTTAAAGATTGTTGTTCAATTCATTTCGGTTAAGATTGCTGGTTAATTCCTTTCTATAGATCAAGCTTTGTTGTTCGACGTTTGCAATAGATTTAGTTGATGTTCTTTTTCTGCTAATAGAATTGTTATTTCCAACATTTACTTGAGTGTGGATAGAAAGATCTACAACTGTAACGAACACTGACTACTGCTGTCTAAGTTCTCAGATTGAAGGTCTTGTCTGTGATTGATTTCCATTTACATCAGTTTATAGGGGAAAGAGTTATCATTACTGCATCCTTGACTGATGATTTTTGTAGTTTCTTGAGTGAATGATTTAGTTACAAAGCATTTAAGTTTCTTGCCATTACAATTAGATTCTGTTTCCAGCATTCAGTTACTTTTGTAAGCACTATACTGCAAACATTACTCTTGAACAAGTGACCACCTGAGACTCAGTACACTCTTGAGATAAAAAATTGTACCTAGATTGATAATTAGTGTAGGGTAAATAGGGGTTAAAAGACACCCTTTTATCGCTCAATAGTAGTCATTCTCCAAATGATTTTAATCCCTAGAGCAACATTCATCAATTTGGGCAGCCTTATAGATAAGACTCCTTTATCATAAGGCAGAGTTACTTGCTCCCATTTTAAAAAAATGAGTTTTTTATTCTCTTGTTTCCCTCCCTGTCTTGGGAATGGTTTCCCCAAAGAGCCGTTTTGGGGCTAAAAGCCCATGTTTTGGGAAAATTTTGTAATAAAGTTGTAAAGTCTTCGCATCTTGTGGTCACGGAACATGAAGGTGTCAAGAGTCATAAAGGGTGTCTTTCCTTATTTTGTAGAGTGTCAAGTTGGCTGTAAAGATCTACCCATGGTCCGTGGACCATGGGATTGTATAAAAAGGAGCTAAGTAGGTAAGCTCTAAGAAGAGTAGTTAGAAGGAACTAGTGAAGAGGAGTGGACAAGTCTAATTGTTTTCAATTCTTAGCATAGGTAGAGGCTCTGTAGCGGAGTGTGCAGAGGCCTAGGGTAGAAGTCCACAACTGAGTGCATAGACCCCTGTAGCTGTGTGCGCAGGGTGGATAGAGTTTGTATTAAACTGGAGATATCAATAAAGAGAAGTATTCAGCAATTACTGTGTATTTAGTCTCTGTTAATGCATCTGATTATATTGTGTTATGATCTTGGTTTATATTACAATGTTTATTTGATGTGCAAACGTATGTGATCATATTTGTTAATTGAACGCAAGTAAGAATATCAGTTTACACGACGCTAACTATAATTTATTGGTAGAATAAGTAAAACACTTGGGATAACTTGGGAACCTATACAATACATCATCATAGGAGTGCAAAAGTACCCGAACTGCTAGTTAGGGCTACACAAAGGTCAATCATACACCTTTGTGAAGGCACTGAAGGGCAGGATAGAGGGTAGATCGATAAGCCTTAAGGATTAGCGACTTGCATGTAGGCAAGAGCAGGGGGTATAAATCGGCATCACGACCATCTCAAGGTTTGGAAACATGGTTCCAACATCCCCCCATACTGTGTCGAGTGAGACTTCGGTCTGCACTCCACGGGCTGGTGCCAAAAGGGCCAACAGTGTAGGGATTTGTTTGGTTGACTAACGCTGAACCTGGGTCAGGGCCCATAAAACCAACAAATGGTTCCGTTGTCGGGACCAGAATCCGCATGAGAGATGTGTGAAGTCATATCATTGTAATCCAACTAAGAAAGAGATCGAAGGCTGGTTGGATAGGAAGATCCCTGAATTCGCGGTGCAGGAGAATAGAAATCCGCGACTAATGAAGGAACAATGGCTAGACAGGTACCTATATACAGAAATCCATGAGATCTTTTTATGTCCCTTTCCAGTTGAATTATACGAGTGGATAGCGACGCTAGCGAATAGCCAAGGAAGGTGGAGGCTTGATGGTCCTATTGTCTGGACCCCGAAGTTAGTATAGAGATAGGAAGCCTCCATGGATAAGATCGCTCATGCTATCAATCATTGGCTTAATTGTATCATAGGAGGATTTGCCACTGAATTTGCAATTGATACCTCAGTCAGTTACAGTGAGGCGGAGCGATGCTTTTTCAAAGGTCCACAAGGTAAGTACTTAAAGTCTTCAAATACTTGGATTTAAATATTGTGCGAAAAGTGGGTTATGCCGCTACCTTGATGTTCAGAGCTACGCGAAGTGGAAAAACTTGCAGGAACAAAGGAAGAAAGGGTCTTGAATATATACCACTGATCTCACCTCCTTTGAGTGATGAAGAGGGAGTAGTGCAGACTTCTCTACGAAGTGTAGTTCAGTTGATAAGACAAGGGTTCCTACGACTACCACCTCCACCTACACCACCTCCACCTACACCAACTTCACCTTCACCACCGTCACCTGCGATTTCGCCCACACCACCACCACCTCCACCATAGTTCAGTATGCGAATTCAATGAAGCTTCCATTGTTTAAGGGCTTGATAAATGAGGACCCAAACCAATTCTGGTTTGTCATAAGAGCTGTATGGGAAGTTCAGGGCATCACAGGCGATCACATGAAGAAGGAAACGTTGGTTAGTTCTTTGCAGGATCGCGCACTAACTTGGTACGTCAAGTACTCTAATGATAACCCAAACACTGCATTGGCAGAGATCCATACCACGTTGAATAAAGAGTTTAGTAGGCCTAAATCCGAGTCATAGTCGATTGTGGGGTTCAAGGAAATTGCAACGAATCTAGGTGAGACACCTTGGGAGTTGGATCAAAGGTTAAAGTGTACAATCCATGAAGCTAATATGAATTTAACAGATGGGCAACACCACGAATGGTTCGTGGCTTCGCTCTTACCTCACCTAAGGGTTGCGCTATCACAATAGAAGATTACAACTTAGGCAGAGGCCTTGGAGATTGCAATAAGGCTGCATTAAACACTGATGCAAGATCTGAGTCTGGGGATTCAACAGATCGATGCGCAATTGCAAAATCTTTGCCTTGAAATGAAAAGTCTGAAGTAGGACAGAACAGTTCATCCAGAGGCACGCAAAGAGATATGGTGCCTAAATTGTAAAGGTCAGGGGCATGACAAAGACCACTGCCTGGACTTTGCGAACTAAATTTCAAGACGAGGACTGATGCCTTTGAGGCCAGAAGCCCAAGTAGGGCTAAGCGCGGGGCCTACTTTATGGTGTGCTATATGTCAGGTAGCAGGGAAACATACGAATGGTAATTATAATTTGCTGTAGAATTTTGTACAAACACCACAACAACTATTCTACAACTTCTGCAGGTTAGTAGGGCATGATGAGCGCACTTGCCGAAGTTATGAATTGATGATGGATAGAACACTCTCCTATAGAGTTCAAGAAAAAACACTGCCTCCTGACCAGGGCACTAGGATAGCGCAAACAGGCTTTCAGGGGTACAAATTAGGTGGAGGTAGAGGAGAACCTGACAGAGGTCGGGGATAGCTGATCTGTTACAATTGTGGAGGAACAAGACATTATGCCCGCGAATTCACTAACCCAACGCATCCATCATGCAAATATTGTACTCAGTTTAATCATGAGACTGAGCATTGTCCTACACTGATAGCAAGGATACATGACAAAGGGGTGCTACCTTCGCAGCCGACTCAAAACATGTAGATGATGAGGGCTGAGGCTTGTAAAGAAGATTCGAATGTGAATATAGTGCTTCAAAGTGGAATGGAATGGGAAATGTAAGGGGAAAAAACAAGAAGACAACGTATGGGTTCACAAAGCTCCAGAGAAGGTGGCTGAATTTGATTTGGAGCGTGCATGTGAAACATTCATGGAAGAAAAGAAGAGCTTCATTGGGCCTCTACCTCAAGGAACCAGGATAATCCTGTTTAGGAAATGGACCTTTCTATGCTTACAACCTTTCTAGATACTTGCATGAAGTTGTTGTGCGATAACAAGGTTGTGAAAGGGTTACAAGAGCTTATAAATAGATGCGCCAAAAACACTCTGGGTGAACTGTGCATGGTACGAAAGATTGATAAGCATAAGGCAAGGACAGGACGTGAGATGAGATTCACCGCGTAGTTAGGAGAATATGAAATGGATCAAGTCATTCTAGATCTGGGGTTAGACCCGAAAGGTTTTCCAAAACGGACTTGGGAGCGGATGGGGAGACCTGTGATGCAGTGGTCTCTGATTCAGTTAAGGATGGAAAATCAATAGAAAATCATCCCCATAGGATGGTTGCAGGCAATAATTATAGATGTTGAAGGCACTTGAAGTAATAGAAATTGTGGATGACAAAAACCCCTACCATATGCTCCTTGGCATTAATTGGGCTACTGACATGAATGGGGTAATCAAACTAAAGAAGTGAAAGATGATATTTGAAAAGAAATTGCTTTGCGAAATAGTACCCCTGGATCCTGTAGAAGGATCACGCTATACTGAACCAATCCATGATTACGAAAGTGATGACGATTTGGATTACATATATAAGATAACATCGCGAGACTAAGATTAGATGAACCTAATAGTGGATGGATGAATTACATGGGACTGGGAGATTTTCTGCACCTTAGACTCGGATGAAGAATTAGAGCACTAGAAAAATCGGCTACATGAAGTAACTACGTTGAGTTGTAACATGATAACCTGGTCGTTGCGTTGTGTGTCATCAGAGGTAAGAAATATGCCCAATTATGATGGCTTGAATGATGTGGATGTGTTTTTGGATGCATTTGAGAGGGAAGTACTAGAGAAGCAGCGCTTCCAGGCTTTGGAATGGGCACTACGCGCTATGCCTGCGAGATGGTGGGGTATGCACAAGGGTAGTTTTGATGATTGGCACGAGTATAGGAGGATGATGAGAACACACTTTAGGAAGCCGAAGGTACGAGTGACAGACAAGTATGATGGGAAGGATGCTCTGTGCGAATACTTGGCTAAAAGGGCTAAGGCCTATGGAGCAAAGCCTCAACATGAATGATTGCACTTATTTTGTCACACCCTTGATGTCATCTCGATGAACTGGTACATGGAGACAGAGCTCCGCCATGGCACAGAAGAATGGGATATTTTTCACAAAGGGTTCATAATGATGTTTAGCTTTGAAGATGGGTTTGACTGTATTGACGAAGTTCTACAAGAAGTTAAATCTGCGATCTTTAGGATACCGCAGGATCCTTTGCATTTTATTCAACCCAATTCGACTACTCATCTGAGCCACGTGCTGGAATTCTATATCGTGATTGTTGAAGAAGAAGATGAGGACCCCCAAAAGATTAATATCCCAGAAACTAAGGGTAATTGTGAGGTCGAGGGACCACAGATCGAGAATCCTGATATAACCGCACTGCTAAAAACTAAACAGGTAAATATTGGCATAGAGGCGAAGCCCAAATTTGCGAATATTGGAGATTACTAGGATGATGCGACGGTAGATAAGGTCGCTGAATTTCTTCTTGAATACCAGGATTTGTTCCCTACCAAGTTTACGGAGTTAAAGGGGATAATAGGAGACCTGGGCATTATGAGGATCACGTTAAAACCTGACGCAAATCCGGTTAAGAAAAGACCTTACCGTCTGAATCTGAAGTATAAGGAGAAGGTCTGCTTAGAGTTAGATAAGATGCTCATGGCAGGCATCATTGAGCCCATAAAAGAGTCTGATTGGGTGAGCCCAATGGTGGTTCAGGAAAAGAAATAGAAGGATGAAATAAGGATATGCATAGATCTCAGGAAGTTGAATGATTCTTATGTGCATGATCCTTTCCCAACTCCGTTCACTGATGAGGTATTGGATAATGTAGGTGGCCAGGAAGCGTACTTCTTCACTGATGTGTTCTTTGGGTACGATCAGATCAAAATCGCGCCTGATGATAGACAAAAGATGACCTTTGCAACTGAATGGGGATGTTTTCAATACATTGTAATGCCTTTTGAATTAAAGATGCGCCTGTGATTTTTTCACGTGTAGTCATTGCTGCATTCAAAGACTTCATTCATAAGTTTCTAGAGGTGTACTTTGATGACTGGACTGTGTTTGGGGTGATAAAACGCCATGTGGCAAGTTTACGCTTAATGCTAGATACTTGCCGAAGGTACCAGATTGCGCTCAACTTGAAGAAATGTTTGTTTTGTGTCCCTTTCGCAAATCTGCTGGGACATGTGGTATGCAGACAGGGATTGATGGTAGACCCCATGAAGATTGCAGTGATAATTAACTTGGAGGTGCCAAGGAGTGTGAAATAGTTGCGCGCAACATTGGGAGATACTGGGTACTATAGGAAGTTTATCAAGGGCCATGCTCAGATCACCGCGCTTATGGAGAAGTTGTTGAAAAAGGATGTCGCGTTCTGTTGGAATGAGGACTGTCAGAACAGCTTGGATGCGCTGAAAGGAAAAATGGTCACTGCACCAATTTTATTCTTCTTGGATTGGAAGGATTTTCATGTACATGTAGACGCATCATGTATAGCATTGGGAGCAGTATTGACATAGGCCGGTGAAGGAGAATTGGACCATCCTATAGCGTTCGCAAGAAGGAGGTTATCCAAGGCTGAGAAAAACTATTCCACCACCAAGCACGAAGGACTACCCATGGTGTATGCGCTCTAGAAGTTTAGACACTATTTTCTAGGTGGACATTTTAAGATGTATACGAATCATTCTGCGTTGAAATACTTGGTCAATAAGCCTGTGTTGGAGGGGAGAATCTGCAGGTGGTTGTTATTGTTCCAGGAGTATGATTTTGAAGTTATTGTGAAGCCTGGGTAACTGAACGCAAGACCATACCATCTGTCACGCAACGAAATGGGAGAAGAGCCCACTAATTTGGAGGAAGGATTGCCTGATGCGCAACTCTTTGCAGTGCGCATCATGGATGGTCACGTTGAAGACATCATACTAATGAGAGGAAAGGCCCTGGAAGGCTACAACACCCAACAGAAAAAGTAGTCGTGCACGCAACATACTTTTTTGTCATTGCCAGACATCTGTACAAAATGGGGTCTCATGAAGTATTGCGACGATATGTATCGGAGTTTGAAAGAAGCAGTATCCTTGCGAACGCCCATGGGGGTGCCACAGGAGGGAATTACATAGGAAGGGCGACCGCGCAGAAGATTCTACGTGCAGGGTTGTGGTGGCCAACCCTCCGTATGTATTCAAAAGCCTACTACGGGGTGTGTGATGTGTGTGAAAGGATTAGAAGGCCATCACGGAGAGATGAGCTGCCTCTGAACCCACAAATGAAGTTACAATATTTTCAGAAATGGGCAATAGATTTTGTGGGACCCATTCAAGCTTAAGGAAAGAAGACGGGTGCGCCGTACATTATCACCGCAGTTGAGTATTTGACTTGATGGGGGAGGCATAGCCTGTGAAGGACTGCACAGGCGTGACCACTACGAAGTTTCTCTTTGAGTATGTACTGACACAATTTTGGTGTCAAAAATTTTTGATGAGTGATCACGGTACTCACTTTCTGAACGAAACGATTAGTGCATTGATGGAGGAATTTTAGGTATATCACTAGAAAAGCATGCCTTATCACCCACATGCTAATGTGATGGTGGAAGCATTGAATAAGGTATAGGAGAATGCGATGACCAAGGTTTGCAATGCTCAGCGAAATGATTGTGACCTCCGCATACCCACAGTACTATGGGCTTATTGGATGACGTACAAAAAGTTGACTGGACAGACACTCTTTAGGCTTGTATATGGTGTTGAAGCTGTGATGCCAATGGCATACATTGTGCCTAGTCTACGCATAGCGGAATTCATGGGTATGACGGATCGTAGAGCCCTAGAAGAGAGGCTTGAATAGCTTACTGATCTTGAGGAAGAAAGGTCTCTTACTGGATTTCACCAACAGGTACAAAAGGAGCGTGAACAAGCATGGCATGATCAACACATTAGACTATGCACCTTTAAGGTAAACGATATGGTTTTGTTATATGACAACAATTTTGATAAATTTCCAAGGAAATTTAGGATGCATTGGCTAGGGCCCTATGTCATTAAGGATATTACCAATGGTGGAGTAGTTTAGTTGGTTAAATTGAATGGAGATCCCTTCCCAGGAAAGGTGAATGGCAGTTGATTGAAGCCATACACTGGTGATCAGGCCAGGTGGCTATATTAACGTAGCATAGTCTTAGTGCTCCAGGAAACTAAAAGGAGGCACGAGACTATAAACTACACTGCCCGGGTTGGGAAACTGCGTGATCAGGGGATTGCACAGAACAAGGAGATGTCATAGGGTTTCCAACAACACGGAGAGAGTTGCGCTACCCAGGGAAAAATCGCACAGGTCAGCCAAAAAGTGATTGTTAAAGTCACTGTTCATGATTTGACGATGAGAATGTGGCCAAATGTAGCGAGGGTGGCAACATTTAAGACGAAATTTATGGGTAAGATCCTTGAAAATATTTCGCCAACCTAACATTAATGAACCAAATTTGGGGCGAACAGTCAGATTTGAATTCAAAATGGCCTATAAATTACATGTGGCTGCCCAATGAAAAACACTTGGAATTTTGAGCATTGAGTTTGGTGAGCTCTCAGATGTGCATGAACCACTCATTCTTCGAAGAATTGCTTGACTGGCTAGATTTTGATCGATTTCCAGAGTCTGACTGTAATATCAGCCATGACATTATCCCAGGATTAGAAGCTATGGATGCCGAAGTAGTGACAGCTGAGGGGGTTGTGCCAGAAGTTGTTATGGAGGTATAGGGAGCTACTTTGGAGGTTGCAGAGGTACTAGATGAAGTCCCCAATTCACCACAGATGCCTAGACCAAAGCCTACCCTGACGAAGGAGAGTGTGAAGGATAAGAAGGGCAAGTAGGCTATGACACCCATGCGTGCATTGCCCACAAGAAACCCACAGAAGGACAAGCCCACTGCACAGGAAAAGAGAAAAACTATTAACTTGGAGCCAAAGGAGGAAGAGCTTGAGGACATCTTGATGGATGATGAGGATCCGAGGGTGGAAGTGGAGGACGTTGAAGTCAAGGGTTCTAACCTTAATACTAAGTTGCCTAAATACATCCCTCTATGTAAGGGCAGGACCAAGGTGCCGAAGTACATTGACAAAAGCAAGGCTGCCTTGCACATACCTCTGTTGCCGAACGATATTGTCTTTGAACTACCACACTTGGGGCAGGTTTCGCTATTGAAATTGGAAGAATGGGACTTAGTTGACATTGAGAAGTTCCCTCACTTGGCGATGGACCAGCTAAGGCACTGCATTGTTCATACAACCACCGAGATGACTGTGTTGGAATCGCGGAAGTGGCTCAAGGGTGTAGACAAGGCGGATCTGCTCAACCTACTATGGGTGCCACACTGTAATCGCGCACCCGATACAATATTGGTAATCAAGAAGATGATATGCTTAGTGCACGATGGGTGTCTATAGCTAGAGGAGCTGATACCCATCACCGACATGTTGATCCATAGGATCACACAACTACCCTATACAGGGGAAAATTTGGCCATTATGTTTGGCAAAAAAGGTGGCAAGCATGCCCTCATGGAGGCCATGAAGGAGAAATTCAAGCTAGTGAACAAGTCGTGAGGCTATGCCATCTCGAGCATCTGTGATCCTATGGTCAAGCTGGCCACGCATATTTTGGCAAGAAATGTTATGCTGAAGTGTCATGTAGATGAAGTGTTGGCACCCATTGTTGCTCTAGTAGCCCAATGTGCAAAATAAGTTCAATTTAATTGGGTGCGCTATCTCTGTGGTGAGTTCCTCACAAACTACCGCGAGGCATAGGAGCTCAGCAAGACCTTCCACTATCTATGGCTCTTGCTATCCATTGTGCTAGTAGCTTGGGAGCTCTCTGAAGACAGTCAATTCCCCTCGTTTAGGCTAGACTTGCTAGAAGTGACAAAGTACGCTTCGTTGTGGGCGACCAAGGATTCTCAGCTCATCAAGGATAGCAAGATTTTTTGGATCTTGATGGAAATGAATATACACATGGCTATCAACTGCAAGTCGTGATTGTCACCTACTGTTTTTGCAAAACTATAGGAGTACGTGGAGTTCAAGGAGGACTTTTAATGTGTATTGATCAGGGAATGGAAGGACCCTGAGCAGAAGTGGTATGACTTGCCTTACTTGGAAACTGATGATGTGATCAATGCAGTTCTTGATCGCTGATCAGCACAATGGTGCACTGCCTCAGACTTGGCGGTGGGATTGAGAAAGTCCGTCACGCAGTGCAAAAAGGAGGATGCCAAGCTCAAGATGGTGCATCTGGCCGAGAAGAGGAGGAAGGAGGTCGATGACAAGGCCTGGGCAGAGCGCGATGCCACACAATAGGTGGAAGAGCAGACAGATAGAGAAGAGCGCATCTCTGATAAAGGTCTGAGGATGCCCTTGCCCGAAACAGAGGAAGAAATGATGAGTAGATAGAGCAACACAGAGCAGACCCGTAGATGGCGTCGTTCCGTATCAAGCATCCAAGAAGAAAGGAAAACGTTTGGCTGCAGAAGAAATCTAAGGCCAGTAAGACATCGGTAGAACCAATCACCCTAAAAGAGGGAGATTTCACCACAGAGGTATTGCAACAGTTTGAGCAGCAACAACAATAAGTATTGGGGGCCATCCATATAGGTCTACATGACCTGCAGATCCATGCGTCATAGACCGGTGTGGTGTCCACCAACCTCGCCATCGATACTTCAGAAGCTACTGGGATGCTGCATGTGAAGGAATACCAAGCGATAGTGCTTCTGAAGGGAGTACTCACCATAGAGATCGAAGCTGACAGGCCCGCGGTCATTGCCCTCAAGGCAGTAGGGTTGAACTTGGCAGCACTTTCTGGCAAGGCGCTCCACCTATTGCAAGATGGGGTGATCGCAAAGCTGAGGGCTTGTGAACAACACACTTTGCAGGTGATCAATAAGAAATAGATCAATAATGTGTAGATGGCCCCACAGGGAGACTCTTCCATCACCACTGTGAACGATGTAATCGATCAAAACAAGTGCATAGTTCAGGTCATAGAGGAAGCATGCCGAATGGTCCCAGAGTTGGACATTCCTGGGGGAGAACCGATAGAGGTGCGCATTCACAAACTTGTGACAAGGGTGTGCGACGCTCACACTATGTTGGCAAAGTTTCAACTGGAGCTAAACCTCCAGATTGCAGAGTTGCAATGAAGGCCCAGTCTTCAAATCCTCCAGAAGTAAAGGAGCAGTGTGAAACTGCTATCACAGAGGCGATAGCGGCAGTAGACAGTGTAGTAGCAGACTGCACAAGGTTGTTTGAACAATCGTTCGATGTATTAACCAGTCTGTAAGAAGATCCTAATGTATAGAGGTTGGAGACAAAGGCGCGAAAACAGCAGCAATGCTATGATGAGGTGAAAGGAATAGAGCGCATTGTTGCCCTCACACAGAGACTTGCGAAGCTACAGGAGGCCAAAACATTGATGGAACAGGTAGATGCAACTCAACACAATGAGGTAGTGCTAAAGGTGTGCTTGAAGCCTTGGCTGGGTGAGGCCTAGTCAGTCATGGCCTCCATTGAAGGCAAGCTTGCTAGTCTACAAGAGACTCAGTAGAAGCTTCAGGCTGACAGTTCAAGACCAATGATAGAGAAATTGGTTGAAGAAGTGAAGCAGGCGACTACGCAGTGCACTGTCGAGGTGGAAGTCATACATGTCGAGCTGGGAGATCTTCGTACCAAGATCTCCATGCTCGCTGAGTGACTTGAGGGCTAGTCACCATGTTTGTGTTGGGGGGCCTATTGGGAATGGGTTCCCCCAGGAGTAGTTTTTGGGCTAAAAGCCCATGTTTTGGGACAATTTTGTAATAAAGTTGTAAAGTCTCCGCATTTTGCGGTCACATAGCGCGAAGGTGTTAAGAGTCATAAAGGGTGTTCGCCCTTATTTTGTAAAGTGTCAAGTCGGCTATAAAGATCTACCCATGGTCCGCAGACCATGGGATTGTATAAAAATGAGCTAAGTAAGTAAGCTCTAAGGAGAGTAGTTAGAAGGAAGTAGTGAAGTGGAGTGGAAATGTCTGTGTTTTCAGTTCTTAGCGTAGGTAGAGGCTCTGTAGTTGAGTGCGCAGAGGCCTAGTGTAGAAGTCCGTAGATGAGTGCGCAGACCCCTACAACTATGTGCATAGGGTGGATAGAGTCTGTATTAAACTGGAGATATCAATAAAGAGAAGTATTCTACAATTACTATGTATTTAGTCTTTGTCAATGCATCTAATTATATTACGTTACGATCTGGGTTTATATTACAATTTTTATTTGATGCACAAATGTATGTGATCATATTTGTTAATTGAACACAAGTAAGAATATCAGTTTATGCGACGCTAACCATAATTGATTGGTAGAATAAGTAAAACACTTGGGATAACTTGGGAACCTATACAATACATCATCATAGGAGCACAAAGTACCTGAACCACTGGTTAGGGTTGTGCAAAGGTCAATTGTACACCTTCACGAAGGTATTGAAGGGTGGGATAGAGGGTATATCAATAAGCCCTAAGGCTTAGCGACCTGTACGAAGATAGGAGCAGGGGGTATAAACTGACATCACTACCATCTTAGGGTGTGGAAACTTGGTTCCAGCATCCCCCCATACTACTTCGGGTGAGACTTCGGTCCGCGCTCCATGGGTTGATGCCATAGGGCCAGTAGTGTAGGGATTTGTTTGGCTGACTAACATTGAACCTGGGTTAGGGCCCACAAAGCCAACACCCTTCCAAAGGAAACCTCTTATGATTAGTTCCATTTGCTTGTGTGCACTAGCCGAAGCCAAAATTGTAGCATATTGATATATTGGGAGTGTCGTGAGCATAATTTTGATTAGAATTACCCTGCCTGGCATGTTCAGCCACATCATTCCCCATTTTTGAATTTTCTCTCTCATTTTCTCAATTTGATTACTCCACAACTCGGCCTTCAGATTTTCTTTTGATATGGGTAGTCCAAGGTAGAATAAATGGTTCCAACTTTCTTGTATAGGGATCTAAAGAATCTGTGATATTCTTTGCATGGTTCGGGAAGAGGTATTCCAATCATAAATTCTACACTTAGCATTGTTTAAAAGAACCCCAGAAGCCTTCAAAAAATTATCCATGACTTTTCTAAATCTTTGAGCAGTTATGCATGAGCCACCTCCCAACAAGAGAGTATCATTAGCAAACAGGGAGTTATTGATACTTTTGATTCCTTTTGAGATTTGTAGGCCAGTTAAGATTCTTTCTCTCCTTTTTATGTCTAGTTCTCTACTTAGAGTATCAACCATTATTATATATAGAAATAGAGAGAGAGGGAATCCCTGCCTCAATCCTCTGGAGCTTTGGAAGAATTCACTGGGTCTTCCATTTATAAGCAGTGCTATCCATGGATTAGTGATACAAGCCTTGATGACCTTGATAATTTCTTTTCAGAACCCAAATTTCTTTAGGACAACCATGAGGTATGGGAGGCTTACCCTAAAAAAGGCATTGGCCATGTCTAATTTTATAATAATTCCTTTTTCTTTTCTTAACATGCTTGAATGAATAGCTTCCTAGACCACCATTAGATTATCAATGATCTTCCTGTTTGGGACAAAACCTCCTTGGTTTTCCGAAATTATCTTCGGGAGAACTTTCTTTATTCTATTGACTATAATCTTTGTTACTATCTTGTAGGAAGAATTGCATAAGGAGATTGGTTGAAATCTACTGAAAGTGGAAGGGTTAGCTTCCTTTGGTATTAATGCTAGATATGAAGATTTTGTGTTCCCTCCATTTTTTGTTTTCGAACACATTCCTTACCATTCTTAATTGTATTTTTTTATTATTTTCCAGTGCTTCCTATAGAAGGCGATTGCGAAGCTATCTGGGCCTGGTGCCTTATCCGGGTGAAGGCTCCATACTGCTACCTCTACTTCTTCTTCTGAAATTTATTTCTGCATTCTATCCTTCACTTATCTTGTTTGAAGTATGTTGTAGAAAATTATCATGATCTACTGCTTCTCCATTTGTTGTTAGGAGGTTTTTAAAGTGGTTGTGTGCCTCTTTTTTTAGTTCCTCTACTCCCTTAATTTCTTGTCTGTATACTTGGATTTTGTCAATTTGATTTCTTGCTCTTGTCATTTTCATGGAGTTGTGAAAAAATGATGTGTTTTTATCCCCTGCTTTCAACCATAGGCTTCTTGAACTTAATCTCATCTCTTCTTCTTCTTTTCAATTTTCTCTATATATTTCTCAAAAAGTTCCTTTTCCTGTAGATGATCTTGTTTATCCTCCTCCTTGTTTTCCTTTGCCTCTTGTAAATTATCCATATTTTTTATCAGCTCTACCCTTCTTTTTTTATTTTTCTTTTCATCTTCTCTTGCTCATATTTTCACTCCCTTTCTCAAAACTTTTAGCTTGATTTCCCACACAAGGTAAGGAAAACTTGTGACCTTCTATGACCATACTTCTGAGGTTAATTTTATGAAATCTTCACTATTGTTCCATATTGGACAGTGTTTAAATGATAACGGCCCTTGGTTGTCCATCATTCCCAGAGTGGTTGCAACCGGCTTGTGGTCAGATGTCGTGGTATGTATAATTTTTGATCTTGCTAAATTAAAACTGGAGGTGATGTTTTCTTGTACCAATATTCGGTCCAATATTTCTTGTATATTACGTTTTCCAACCCTTTTGTTATTCCACGTGTACTTTCCATTACTTGGAGGGATATCAATTAGCTTGTTTTGTTCCATGATTGTTTCAAGAGCCTCCCTAGATGGGTCTGCGTGGTAGTTCCCTCCAAATTTCTCGTCTATATTTAGGACCAGATTGAGGTCCCCTCCCAAAATTAATTTTCTGTTTTGTGTTTCATTTAAAGTTTCTTGTACCGTGTTCCAACATTTCTCTTTTTCCCTGTAGTGGTTGGGAGCATATATGTTGATAAAACAATATTTCTCCTTGGTGTTTGTTTCCTTTAAATCTGTTCAGATCCAGTATTGTTCCTTTTTTGTTGTTGCATCATTTCCCATTTTCCTTTCTTCCATAGTGTACAAATTCCTCTTGAGGCCCCTATGGCTTGTTGAACTATTTCTTCATAATTTTTAAATTTTTTTATCATTTTTCCTGATTCCTGGTAGCTTGTTTTGGTCTCCTGAAGCATGAATATATTTGGGTTTTCCTTTGCTAGAATATATCTTGTTGCATTCACTTTAAAGGGTGTTCCCAGACCATGACAATTCCAGGAGACCACAATCATTACTTGTCTGTTTTGTGAGATGAGGAACCTTTCCCTCTTTGCTGATTTTGATTTTTCTCATTATTCCTAGAACTTTTCCCAAAGAAAGAATCCATGGGTTGCTACATTCCTAAGGCCATCTCTTTAGTTTCCGCTTCATCTCTAAGCTCCTTGTTGGATTTTCTTCCTGCTTTCTTTTGGTCTTCAAGGGTTTGGAGGGATTCCTTGGATTGATTTCTAGTTAGTATTTTGTCCACTATTGGAGGAGGTGGAGTGCAGTGGATAATAGGGATTTAAGGCTTGAGTAAATGGGAGGAGGAAGTGAGATGAGGGGAGGAGCGGCGAGAGAGGGCAGCTGAAGACTCTTCCAAGGGGCCCAAAGGGTCGGTATTAGCAAGGGAGGAAGGGAAGGATGAGGGGTTACCTACGATGGGAGGGGATGGAGAAGGATCTGAGGGAGCCTGAGTTTCATTTGAAGGGGGGATGGTCTGTTTGTTTGACGATTTTTTCCTTTTGACTTGTTCCCATTTGGATTTGGGTTCTTCTGCATTTTCATTTTCTTGTTTTTTTGGGCATCTATCTACAAAATGGCCATATTCATGAAATACCTTGCACTTGAAGGGAATCTGTTCATAGTCCATCTATTGTATATGCATCCATTTATCTACTTTGATATTTACTGCCTCTAGAAGACATTTCCCTAGATCCACTTCAACACAAATCCCCGCACACGCATGCATGTTATATTTTGGTTCACATCTGTCAATGTATTTCCCCACAAAATTCCCTATATATTTCACTGATTCATCTCCCCAACAGTGAAGAGGTAGATGAGGTAGTCTAACCTAGACTGACATGACGCTAGGAACATCCATTTCAGGATCAAAATCAGGGGTTCATCTGTTTAGATATAATCCTCGCATATCCATTAAGTATGTACTGTTCCTAAATATTAAATGACAGTCTTTCTTTGTTTCAAAATTGAAGGTATAATACCCTCTTCCGTAGAATCTTATGGAGATTTTCCCAGTTATTGAAGAAGTCTAGTTTCTTTCGACCCATTTCTGAATTGATTTGGCAGATGGCCATAAACCTATAAAATGACCAACTAGTCATCTTTATGCCAGAGACAGTGTTTCATGATGAGGAAGAGTTAGAGGGAGGGATATCTCAAGAATATCATCAAGTTTCTTCACAAACTTGGTTATTGACAGCCTGGTTTTAAGAGGTCCAATGGAAAATATTACAGATGCGAAGGAATTTTCAATTTCTTCATGCTTCTGTTGACTATCTGTGGGTGGATCTCCATCTTTTGGAGGATCTTTCTACTCCATTAATGCAGTAGGAGGGTGCAGGAAGTCTAGTTGGGAACCGCGTGCACACTAGGGCTAGGTCGCAGGCATTAAGAAGTTGCAATAGAGAGCTAATTGTTTTAAAAAATAAAACACCTCCATACTTGTATTAACAGTAACCTTCAACAGTTAATAGGTAATCCTTTCAATACTTTTGACCTCTTTCATAATGGACCTAGCCTCAAATATATTGCATGAGAAGATAAGCCTTGCCAATTGTTTCATGATTTCTTTTGGGAAAAAGTTGAGATGTTTCCAAGCTTTATCACTCTTTCTCTATTTGTAGATTCTATTAGGAATAGAAATTCCTCAAACAAGTCGAATCTGGAAGTTTCCTTGCTTTATGGGATGACATATGAGTGAATATAGGGATATTATTCGGTCAACCCACTCCTTTGACCTCCAGAAACTCACTAAAGTTGACTAATGCACACCCTAATGCAACACAAAGAGTTGTCCTAGGGGCTAACGCACCTGATGCATGGCTAGGAATCTTTATAAAGAACCTTTCTAGTTCCTAGAGAGCGTTAGCTTGGAAAATAGGCATGTGAACTTGGTAAATCTTTCAGTCATCTTTCCCTTCTCCTCTAAGCTGATGAGGAGGTCATTTTCCTGTGTAACAAGATGCCCCCCTAAAGTGTGGTATTAGAGGTCGAGACGATGGCCGAAATACTTTATAACTGTCGAGTTCTGGAAAAAAGAGAGAGAGAATTGGAGCTTCAGGACTACGAGAAAACTAATACAACACATACATAAAAAATCTCAAATCAAGTCTTGAGTCGAGCATTCCCATGCTTAGTAGCTATGTCAGAGTGATTTCTCAACAAAGAGATATGACAATCGTGTCCACCGATAAGCACAATGTGGAACTTGTGTCATAATAAGATAATCATGAGTTGTCTCGAAAAAATAATATATGTAGCTTGGGAGGGGAAACAAGGCTGAGTGATGTAAGCCTCTACCCAAGGTCTTGATGTCCGCTTCACCTTAACAACATATTTCAATACATGTGAATAAAGGTGTTGAGGTCGAACATGTATGAAATCATTTGATTTCTAGTCAATAATGGAGACTGTTAACAGATGTGAGGATAGCCATCAATAATGATGATGGTCTCCAAGATGCACAGTATAATCTAACTAGTGTGCATAATGTTTTTGTCGTCGAACACTCGTAGAATCGTTTAACCAAGAGCCAATAATGAAAACCCTAACCAAACACAAGGTAACTAGTCACTGATGTCTGCAAGTTCCAAGGCACTGATGTGTTTCTGGGTCTGCTTCCTAGATAGAGTGTTGAAGTTGATAGGAAGTGACCTGTCGAAAGGTAGGCAATAATGTGTCCTACATCAGTCGACACGAAATGAGACAAGAAGGATTGTTTTTTGAAGAATATTTTGAGCATTGGGTCAAATCGACAAAGGGAATGATGGAAGAAGATGTTTGATGGTTTGATGGAGGAAACAAAATATAAAGGGATACCTTAAACAATAGAAGGCATGAAAAAAAGTTTTTAACCATACAACACTAGACATATGAAAACCAAAGATTTTTAGGATACCGAGATGCAAGAACATCGGGGCATATAGGCTAAACTCATAGGATGGTATGGTTCATTTTGAGAGGCCGTCACAAAGACGTTTTTGCTAAGGGAGTTCCATGTTCAAGGGACCGACTGCTGCTAAAAAACTCTTTCCAAAATACTGACATAAAACAATTGAATTGTCTAATTTCCCCATCTAATTAATTTAATCAGTCCAGATGGATAAACTCGATGGTATTTTCATATTTCAAGGGTATGAAAATATCATAAAGAGCGAGTCTAGGGGTCCCTTTGTCATAGTTGTTAACTGGGTGCGACAAACGTTTAATAGAATACCTGAAATGGTTCCTTTTCCTTAAGTTAGTCTATTGAGTCCGGATAAAGCTATAAACCTATGCTCAATAAGCGTTTGCCTCATTTTTTTATGATTATGAGGGGATGGAGTAAACTTGATATTTGTTGTGAAATTTTAATAAGTCACGTGATGACAAACTCAATAGATCTTCATCAAATTTTAATGAGTCAAATGAAGAAAACTCGTGGTATCTTTTTTAGTTTAATGAGCGAGGAAAAGGAGGTAAAAGAACTTCTCATTGTAGGTTTTAACCCCATATAGAAATTACTTGCATACGAATTCCAAAACATAGAAAATAAACAATGCGAGAGCATAACACATAAAACACATATACACATAGATTCTCCCCTAGATCCCAAAACCGGGACTATCAGCTTGATTTTTCATTATTTTCCTTGCAATGTTACAATACATATTTATACATGTTGAAGCATCCAATACCATGGACCAAAAACCATCGCGTTCAAAACCATGGACTAAAAATCATCGTGTACAAAACCATGTGCGAAAAACATGCACAAAACCATAGATAGGTTTGTCCAACCTAATATAGGGTCCAAAACCAAAAATTTTTGGGGCGCTGCCTCAGACCCCATAGAGTGGGGTTACCTGCACCCCTCAAACACCTTGTGACTCCCCCAACTACGCAATCGGCACAACGAAGGGGGGGCTCTGCCCCCTTGTAACCCCTTGGTTAACTACATGGGCTAGTCGTGCAAAGAATATAACACAACCCAATATTCTCCCACTTGTTGTATTATTTCCACAGGGGGCCACAAGAGATCTTAGTCATTTATTCGGCCTTGCAATGCCCATTGTTTTTCTACACCAAGAGAACTTCTCAGAGCTCACAGATTTTGTCAATGCATCTGCAGTATTCTTCAAAGTTTCCACCTTTACCAGCAACACCTTTTTGTCTTCTATCATATCCCTCACAAAGTGATATTGAACATCAATGTGCTTTGTATTTGAATGATATGCAGGGTTCTTTGCTAAGAAAATTACACTTTGGCTATCACAGTCTATCCTTATAGCTCCCTCTACTAACTCCATACTTGAACACAATCTCTGCAACCAAATGACTTCCTTGCTTACATGAGTGGCTACCATGTATTCTACTTCTATAGTTGATAGTGCGACTACATATTGTTTCTTACTCATCCAACTGATTAGCACCTCCAAATAGGTTAAACACATACCCACTTGTAGATCTTCTCTGATCTAGATCTCCAACCCAATCTGCATCAACAAAGCCACAAATATCTAACACTCTATCCAATCTTGGTCTTCCTTGGTAGCATAAACCATAATCACTAGTGCCTTGCAAATACCTAAAAAACCGCTTCACTGTTGTCCAGTGCTCCTTCCCTGGTTTTGACATAAACCTGCTCAATACTCCCACTACATGTGCAATGTCTGTTCTAGTATAGACCATCACATACATCAGGCTACTCACTGCACTTTCATATGGAACATGAGACATGTCCTCTTCCTCTTCTTGTGTCTTGGGACATTGTTCAGCAGATAAATTTACACCGACAGGAATAGGAACCTTCACTAGTTTAATATCCTGCATACTAAACCTCTGCAATATTGTATCGACATACTTCTTATGGTTTCACCAAAGCTTCCTCTTTTCCCAATCTCTTTTAATTTCCATGCCCAAAATAGAGTTTGCAGCACCAAGATCTATCATGTCAAATTTGGAGGACAATTGGGTCTTCAAATATTGTATAATTTCTTTCTCATTTCCAACCAACAACATGTCATCCACATACAAGACCAAAAAAATAGCATAGACACCAAATAATTTAAATACACACAGTGATCTGCTTTGCTTCTGGGAAAGCCAAGTCCCCGCATAAATGTATCAAATTTCTGATACCACATCCTTCGTGATTTTTCTAACCCATACAGAGACTTCTTTAACTTGCATACCAGTTCTTTCTTACCCTTCATCGTAAATCCTTCAGGTTGCTTCATGTAGATCTCCTCTTCCAGATCCCCGTGAAGAAATGTTGTCTTCACATCCATCTGTTCTACCTCAAAATCAAAAGCAACAACAATAGATAAAAGTAATATAATAGAAGCTACCTTGGCAATAAGAGAAAAAATATCACCAAAATCAATTCCCCGCACCTGGGAATAACCTTTTTCTACCAACCGAGCTTTGTATTTCTCCACCTTTCCTTCTGCATTTGTCTTCTTCTTGAAACACCCATTTGCTACCAATGGGTTTCCTTCCAGCCGGAAACTCCACCAAATCCCAAGCCTCATTTTTGTGCAAAGATGCCATTTCATCGACCATGGCCTCTTTCCAGAGTTTTCAACCCTTTGAACCCACTGCTTCCTTCATAGTTCTGGGATCATCACCAGTAATAGATAAAGAAAACTTTGAACAGAAAGCAGATGGACTATACCTTTCTAGTTGCCTTCTTTCTCTAACTGATCTTCTCACACCCAGAGTTTGTGGCTTTTCATCTTCTGATTCATCCTTTGCTGTAGAGTCTGATTCTTCCTCCTTTAGCTCAAACTACATCTTCTCAGGTTCCTTTGGTTGGGATTCATGTTTAATAACATCTTTCACCTCTTTGAACACCACATCTCGGCTGTACACAACCTTCCATGTTACTGGGTTCCAAAGCTTATAAACCTTTAAACCATGCTTATACCTAATAAAGATGCACTTTTCATATTTACTATCCAACTTGGTTTGTTTCTCCTTTGGAACATATACATGTGCATCACATACAAATACCCTCAGATGTGAAAGAGAGGGTTTCTTACCAGTCCATACCTCTTGTGGAGTCTTATACTCCAATGCTGATGAAGGTGATCTATTGACCAAGTAACATGTCTCCACTACCTCTGCCCAGAATTCTTGTCCTAACCTGGCACCATTGAGCATGCTTTTTGCCCTTTACATCAACCTCTTGTTCATTCTTTCTGCAACTCCATTTTGCTGAGGTGTATATGGAGTAGTCTTCTGTCGTGCTATACCACACTTCTTATAGAATTCTTCAAATTCCTTACTGCAAAAATCTCCACCGTTATCTGCCCTCAGCACCTTTATCTTCTTCTGTGTCTAGTTTTCCTCCAAATACTTAAATTCTTTAAACCCGTCAAAGACTTCAGATTTCTTCTTAAGGGAGTATATCCATGCATTCCTTGAGAATTCATCTATAAATGATACATAGTACATAGACTTACCCAGTGATAGAAACTTCATAGGTCCAAACACATCACTATGCACAAGCTCTAATATTTGTTTTGCCCTCTTACCACCAAAGGGGAAACTCACCCAATTCTACTTCCCATATACACAATTTTCACAGAAATCGAAATCCAGAGAGCTGTTACTCATACCTTCTACCATACCTTTACCATGAAGTATTCGAAGGCCCTTCTCGCCAATATGTCCAAACCTTTGATGCCACAACATGGTCTTCTCTCCAGAGACCACTAGATTGTCCTGTTGCACCCATTAATAGTAGTGCTACCTTACAGCTTGTACAGAGTTCCAATCTGAACTCCTCTCATCAATACTAGTGCTCCCCGAACCATCTTGCAGGTATCCTTCTCAAACACTGTTTTTACACCTGCATCATCCAACTTGCTTATAGAAATCATATTTCTGGCCAATGCACGAATATGTAGAACACCCAAAAGTGTTCTAACCCTTCCACCTTGCAACTTCAACTTTACTGTTTCGTGACCAGCAATTCTAGCCTTCCTATCTTTCCCTAAGAAGACATCACCACCATCATATTTCTCATACTTGCAAGACCACTCTCTATGGGGAGTAAAGTGAAAGGATGCACTTGAGTCAATCAACCATGCCTCATGATCTACATGTGTATTTGAAGAAGCCAAGTACACATCCCCACCTTCATCTAAGGTGGTTTTTGCCTTTGCAGAAGGAGCATCATAAGATCCCTTTCCTTTGTCAGGAGCTTTAGATTTACAATCCATTTTTTAGTTCCCTTCCTTTCCGTATTTCCAGCACACCACCTTTACAGGTTTTCCTGGACATTTAGATATCCCTCTAGATTTAGATTTCCCACTCGATGACTTATTTTTGTTTCTATTCTGGGACCGTCCTCGTACAGACAAGGCATCACCATTATGGAACTCCATATTTTTCCGTCTCATCTCCTCTGTCAGCAAGGATGAGACTATTTCATCAAACTACAAGGCAGTTACATTGCTACCTATTGCAATAACCAGACTATCCCACGAAATTGGTAGAGAAAACAACAAACTAATGCACTTATCTTCATTTGAAATTTTGATATCAACAAATGATAACTAACTTACCATAGTATTAAATGCATTCAGATGCTCTTTTACCAAGTCTCCATCTTTCATCCTAAGGTTATACAACTTTTTCCGTAGGAACAATTTATTCACTAGAGACTTAGATTGGTACAAAGTCCCTAACTTGTCCCACAAATCCTTCACCGTAGCTTCCCTTGATACATTTAGCAATATTGAATCTGAGACACACAATGGTATTGTGATCTTTGCCTTCTGATCTAACTTCTTCCATTCTTCCTTAAACACTCCTGTTGGTTTAGTACTCGGATCTACTGCGATCCACTGATCTTTATCCACCAACTGATCCTCCATCTTGAGTTTCCACAACTCAAAACTCTGACCATTAAATTTCTCGATCTCTATCTTTCCACTGCTTGCCATCTTCTTTTACCACTAGAATTGATCTCACGGATCTCCCATTAAATAGGGTCTACCACAGGCCCAAGCGAAACCCCTCAGTAATAAAGGCATCCCCTTAAAGCCAAAACAACTCTGATACCAAATGTAGGTTTTAACCTTGCACATAAATTACCTGCATATGAATTCTAAAACACAGAAAATAAACAATGCGAGGGCATAACACATAAAACACATATACACAAAGATTTTCCCCTCGATCCCAAAATTGGGACTACCAGCTTGATTCTTCATTATTTTCCTTTCAATGTTATAATACATATTTATACATGCCGAAGCATCCAATACCATAAACCGAAAACCATTGTGTCCAAAACCATGGACCAAAAGACATCGCATCCAAAGCCATGTGCGAAAAACATGCACAAAACCATAGGTAGGTCCGCCCAACCTAATATAGGGTCCAAAACCAAAATTTTCTGGGGCGCTACCTCGGACCCCATAGAGTGGGGTTACCTGCACCACTCAAAACCACTATGACTCCCCCCGCTACGCAATCGGCACAATGAAGGGGGGTGCCGCCTCGCTTCTAACCCCCCAGTTAACTACGTGGGCTAGTCGTGGAAAGAATATAACACAACCCAACATTCTCCCACTTGTTGTTTTCTTTCCACAGGGGACCATAAGAGAGCTTAGTCATTTATCCATCCCTTCAACACCCATTTTTTATCGACACCAAGAGAACTTCTAAGAGCTCACAGATTTTGTCAATGCATCTGCAGTATTCTTCAAAGTGTCCACCTTTACCAGCAACACCTTTTTGTCTTCTATCATATCCCTCACAAAGTGATACTGAACATCAATGTGATTTGTCTTTGAATGATACTCAGGGTTCTTTGCCAAGAAAATTGCACTTTGGCTGTCACAGTCTATCCTTATAGCTCCCTGTATTCACTCCATACTTGAACACAATCTCTGCAACTAAATTGATTCCTTGCTTGCATGAGTGGTGTTAGGTTCATATACAAATAGGTGTCATATTTCATGATTGACTGTTAAAGTGCCAAATATGTTATCCTTTCCATGCTGCAAAGGTTCCATATTTCCAAGAAAATCAAAAAATTAAAAAATTAAAAGAGGGTATGCCCTAAAAGAAAAATCAAAGGGCAAAAAGAAGGAAATGGACAAGAGAAAAATGAAAGAAATGAACCCCAACCAAAGGGCCAGGAAAGTGTGCTAGCTAAATGCCACTACTGTTCCATTTTCGAAAAATTTCATTGTGTACAAACAATGATTTTTGTCACAGTTGAGGGAAGGCGAAACAGCTTAATCTTGGCTTCTCTAGGTTTAAATGTCTTGTGTTAGAATAGAGAATAAAGTCTGTACAAACTGTTCAATCTTAGTAGGTAATTAGCTAGGTAGAGAAACAAGGGCGCTCAACATCTAAATCTGAGTCCCTGGAAGAAATAAGGGCAGAATTAGATAGGAGGTCAACGAAAATAAAAGAAGAGAGTGACGGTTTTCTAGTTCAAACGCACCCAATCAAAAAGAAGAAAAAATGCTAGGTATAATAGGCTGGGTAGGTAGTTTGATGTTGCAGAATGAGGCTTGTGATAAATTTTGTCTTTCAAAGTGTTAAATTTACTTCGATCACAAGTGCAAAGTAGATTCCCTTGAAGCAGCGCAAGTGAGGCATGACTAACTCCCTTTCAACCTTTCCCCAAATCATTTACTAATTTCCCCCAGAGATATTAAGATCTGCTTAATATCACTGAATCGCTCATCTCATTCGATAACATTTGCCTAAGTAAGAATCTGCTTTACTTAGGGGCTAGCCATATTTCTGGTATAAATTCTTATTCCCCTTTAAAGCCTAAGATTCCTAACATTAAAATTGGCGCTTTCAGTCGAAATCCATACTTACTTCTAACTTTATTATATAAATCCCACTATATTTTCCTCCCCATATGAAAAATATAATAAAAGTCCCCATATAAATATGTATCCCCGCCCTGGTTGAAATATAACCATAAGTATGTTCTTTGGGAATTAATAAGTTTATTTGAAACTTATTAAGAGCCCCCTCCCCATGCCCAAAGGAATTGATCAACATCTGGTTGATTAATAACCAAACCCCGAGCTCCTAAAAACCATAAAAACACGCTCGTTAGACTTTCCGCGATGCGATCAAAATCACAAATTGTAGATCTCATTTTTACCCTGCCACCTCCGTCTTTTCCAATAAAATTTTGCGATGCGATTCCGTGATCGCATATCGCATATCACATATCACATTATGACCTGTGTAAACCTTCGCCCCTTACCGTCCGCTATGCTATTCCACGATGCGATCTCATCGCATATCACAAAATCACATATCGCAAAATCGCACATCGCATATATATGAAGACTCCAAAACCCCTTGCCTCCGCCGACGCGATATTGCGATCGCCCATCCGCCGTCCGATCAACCCCCGCACATCCAACGGCATATATTGATATCGCTCTCTCCTGGCCCGAAATCACTCATCCCAAAAGCAGTGTAGGCAAAACATCTTACCACCTTCCCACCTGCCACATCATCTGTCCCGTACCTCCCGCTGACACCATCCGTCCTTCAAATCGAAAATCTCCCGCTTAAAGTCATTTTTGTCAATTAAAGGGGTAAAGAGGTCTTTTTGTTATATTTTTTCACTCAATGCCCCCGCACGCTCTAGGTATAAAAGGGACCAAGATCGCATCTTCAGCCATTTCGACTACCTCCGACCAGAAAAGCTCCAAGCAATGAGCTCGCAGCCTCAACCAAAGTTACCATTGTACAGTCCTCCTTTCAAATACTGTTCGAGCCAGCGCTGAAGGATTTCCTAGCCCACAGAAAAGGAAATAAAGGGATCAACAGAGATACTTTCTGCCCTATCCAGTGGACCGTCAGAAACATGATTCACCAAGGGAAAGGCAATAAGGGGACACGTTAGCAGTTCTATTTTACTATACAGTGATAAGCAAGGTTGGCTCAACAATAAAAGGGTGTCAGAGGAACATTAAAGAGGATCCAAACAAGTCAAAGAGTATCAGTGGAGAATTAAAGGAGAAATCAAATCAGTATTAAAGAGTATCAGAGTTGACTAAGAGAAGCAGATCAAAAGTTAAGAAACAGTTATTACAAACAGTCAGCACAGAGCTACAAAGGACACCTGCAAGCCAAACCCTGAAGGAGCCAGCCTCCAGTGCAGCATAAGCTAGTTGTTTCTACCTTGCTTGTAACTTACGATAGGTTAAACTTAGATATTATCTTAGAGCTTTTATGAGATATGGGTTGTACATATTTTATTATATAAATACCTCCCCAAGCGATGTATTAGAGGTTGGTTGGTGAACATCATTCTGGACTTGCGCTGTATATTTTGAGAACCCTTCTAAATAAAGATTACTGGAATGCTTTCCTGATGAACATGCTGGTTGTGGAGTTGATGGTAGAAGAACATATTACAGAATTCTCGTGTTACCTCATGGATCAATAAGTGTTTTAAACTCTTGTGTTATTATTTCTGTGTTTTATATGTCATCTAAGTATCATGTTCTAAATTGCAGGAAAAAAGAATAACCCAGAATTTACTTTGTTGTACTCTGTGTTCAATTCTTGTCATTTTTTATGTTTTCTGCAGGACCAGCATAGGCAAGAATTCTTAATTTCTCTTGTCTCCTTAGTTCTTGCACTCCGAATATAATTAAGGAATTCTTAGCTGCTCCTTGGTAATATTCATTCATTTCCCCTCTGTTAGCATAATGAAAGATTCTTAATTGCCTTTCATTCCCTGACCCCATTTCATCTTATTCCAGCTTGAATATTGTTCCATGAGTAACTATCTTGCTCTGTAATCCCTTCTCTTGCCAAAGAAATAATACCTAGCAGTTCACCTTCATTAACTCCATTAACCCAATTGTCTGAACTTCTCACACTTTGTAGTCCTATTCTATTGAATGTCACCTTCCAAACATCAAACAAAACCTTGTGCTTCATAACTAGCCTAAAATACTCCAAAACAAAGCTAAATTACAAAGAGAGAGCCCTCTCTCGCTGTAGATTGGCTAGAATATACAACTAAAAGATTGGTTAGTGGTTACCTCGGTTGTATTCCCATCAGGAGGCAGGGAACAACCTGAGTGATAACAAGTGGCTACCATGTATTCTACCTCTGTAGTTGATAGTGCCACTACAGATTGTTTCTTACTCATCCAACTGACTAGCACCTCCAAATAGGTTAAACACATACCCACTTGTATATCTTCTCTGATCCAGATCTCCAGCCTAGTCTGCATCAACAAAGCCACGAATATCCAACACTCTGTACAAGCCTGGTCTTCCTTGGTAGCATAAACCATAATCACTAGTGCCACGCAAATACCTGAAAACCCGCTTCATTGTTGTCCACTACTCCTTCCCTAGTTTTGACATAAACCTGCTCAATACTCCCATTGCATGTGCAATGTCTGGTCTAGTATATACCATCGCATACATCAGGCTACCGACAACACTTGCATATGGAACATGGGACATGTCCTCTTCCTCTTCTTGTGTCTTCGGACACTGTTCAGCGGATAACTTTACACCTACAAGAATAGGAACCTTCACTGGTTTACTATCCTGCATATTAAACCTCTGCAATATTGTATCAACATACTTCCTATGGTTTAACCAAAGCTTCCTCTTTGCTCAATCTCTTTCAATTTCCATGCCCAAAATAGAGTTTGCAGCACCAAGATCTTTCATGTCGAATTTGGAGGACAATTGGGTCTTCAAATCCTGGATAATTTCATTTTCATTTCTAGCAGCAACATGTCATCCACATACAAGACTAGATAAATAACACAGTCACCAATTAATTTAAAATACACACAGTGATTTGCTTTGCTACTGGGGAATCCAAGTCCTCGTATAAAAGTATCAAATTTCTGATACCACATCCTTCGTGATTTTTTTAACCCATATAGAGACTTCTTTAACTTGCATACCAGTTCTTTCTTACCCTTCACTGCAAAGCCTTCAGGTTGCTTCATGTAGATCTCCTCTTCCAGATCCCCGTGAAGAAATGTTGTCTTCACATCCATCTGTTCTACCTCAAAATCAAAAACAACAGCAACAGATAAAAGTAATCTAATAGAAGCTACCTTGGCAATAGGAGACAAAATATCACCAAAATCAATTCCCGACACCTGGGAATAACCTTTTTATACCAACCGAGCTTTGTATTCTCCACCTTTCCTTCTGCATTTGTCTTCTTCTTGAACACCCATTTGCTGCCAATGGGTTTCCTTCCAGCCGACAAATCCACCAAATCATGAGCCTCATTTTTGTGCAAAGATGCCATTTCATCAACCATGGCCTTGTTCCAGAGTTTTTCATCCTCTAAACCTATTACTTCCTTCATAGTTCTGGGATTATCATCAATAATAGATAAAGAAAATTTTGAACAGAAAGCGGATGAACTATACCTTTCTGGCTGCCTTCTTTCTTGAACTAATCTTCTCACACCTGGAGTTTGTGGCTCTTCATCTTCTGATTCCTCCTCTGCTGTAGAGTCTGATTCTTCCTCCTTTAGCTCAAACTCCATCTTCTCAGGTTCCTTTGGTTGGGTTCCATGTTTAATAACATATTTCACCTCTCTGAACACCACATCTTGGTTGTACGCAACCTTCCTTGTTACTAGGTTCCAAAGCTTATAACCCTTTAAACCAACCTTATACCTAATAAAGATGCACTTTTCAGATTTACTATCCAACTTGGTTCATTTCTCCTTTGGAACATATACATGTGCATCACATCCAAATACCCTCAGAAGTGAAAGAGAGGGTTTCTTAATAGTCCATACCTCTTGTGGAGTCTTATCCTCCAATGCTGATGAAGGTGATCTATTGACCAGGTAACATGTTGTCTCCACTGCTTCTGCCTAGAATTCCTATCCTAACCCAGCACCATTGAGCATGCTTCTTGCCTTTTACATCAACCTCTTGTTCATTCTTTCTGCAACTCCATTTTGCTGAGGTGTATATGGAGTAGTCTTTTGTCGTGTTATACCACACTTCTTACAGAATTCTTCAAATTCCTTACTGCAAAACTCTCCACCGTTATCTGCCCTCAGCACCTTTATCTTCTTCTCTGTCTGGTTTTCCACCAAAGCCTTAAATTCTTTAAACCTGTCAAAGACTTCATATTTCTTCTTAAGGAAGTATATCCATGCATTCCTTGATAAGTCATCTGTAAATGATACATACTACACAAAATTACCCAATGATGGAACCTTCACAGGTCCAAACACATCACTGTGCACAAGTTCTAATATCTATTTTTCCCTCTTACAACCAAAGGGGAAACTCACCCGGTTCTGCTTCCCATATACACAATTTTCACAGAAATCAAAATCCAGAGAGATATTACTCATACGTTCTACCATACCTTTACCATGAAGTATTTGAAGGCCCTTCTCTCCTATATGTCCAAGCCTTTGATGCCACAACATGGTCTTATCTCCAAATACCACTAGATTTTCTGCTTCACTTTCAGGAACCACAGAACTGTTGCACCCATCAACAATAGTGCTACCTTGAGGCTTGTACAAAGTTTCAATCCAAACTCCCCGCATCAATACCAATGCTCCCCGAGCCATCTTGCAGGTATCCTTCTCAAACACTTTTTTTACACCTGCATCATCCAGCTTGCTTATAGAAATCAGATTTCCAGCCAATGCAGGAATATGTAGAACACCCAGAAGTGTTCTAACCCTTCCACCTTGCAACTTCAACTTTATTGTTTCATGACCAACGATTCTAGAATTCGTATCATCCCCTAAGAAGACATCACCACCATCGTATTTCTCATACTCGTAGAACCACTCTCTATGGGGAGCGAAGTGAAAGGATACACCTGAGTCAATCAACCATGCCTCATGATCTACATGTGTACTTGAAGAAGCCAAGTACACATCCCCACCTTCATCTGAGGTGGTTTTCGCCTCTGCAGAAGGAGCATCATCAGATCCCTTTCCTTTGTCAGGATCTTTAGATTTACAATGCCTTTTTTAGTGCCCTTCCTTTCTGCATTTCTAGCACACCACCTTTACAGGTTTTCCTAGACATTTAGATCTCCCTCTAGATTTAGATCTCCCACTTGATGACTTATTTTTGTTTCTGTTATGGGACCGTACTCATACAAACAAGGCATCACCATTCTGGCTCTCCATAATTTTCTGTCTCATCTCCTCCATTAGCAAGGATGAGACTATTTCATCAAACTGCAAGGTAGTTGCGTTGCTACCTATTGCAATAACCAGACTATCCCACGAATCTGGTAGAGAAAACAACAAACTAATGCACTTATCTTCATCTGAATTTTTGATATCAACAAACGATAACTGACTTAGCACAGTATTAAATGTATTCAAATGCTCTGTCATCGAGACTCCATCTTTCATCCTTAGGTTATACAGCTTTTTCAGTAGGAACAATTTATTCACCAAAGACTTAGATTGGTACAAAGTCCCTAACTTGTCCCACAAAGCCTTCGCTGTAGCTTCCCCTGATACAATCAGCAATATTGAATCTGAGACACACAATGTATTGTGCACTTTGCCTTCTGATCCAACTTCTTCCATTCTTCATCAGACACTCCCATTGGTTTTGTACCCGGATCTACCGCGATCCATTGATATTTATCCACCAACAGATCCTCCATATTGAGTTTACACAACTCAAAACTTTGACCATTAAATTTCTTGATCTCTATCTTTCGACTGCTCGCCATTTTATTTTACCACTAGAATTGATCTCACAGATCTCCCACTGAACAGGGTCTACCATAGGCTTGAGCGAAACCCCTCAGCAACAAAGGCATGCCCTTGAAGCCGAAACAACTCTGATACCAAATGTAGGTTTTAACCCCGTACATAAATTACCTGCATACGAATTCTAAAACACAGAAAATAAACAATGCGAGAGCATAACACATAAAACACATATACACAGAGATTTTCCCCTAGATCCCAAAATCGGGACTACCAGCTTGATTTTTCATTATTTTCCTTTCAATGTTACAATACATATTTATACATGTCGAAGCATCCAATACCATGGACCGAAAACCATTGCGTCCAAAACCATGGACCAAAAAGCATCGCGTCCAAAACCATGTGTGAAAGGCATGCACAAAAACATAGGTAGGTCCGCCCAACCTAATATAGGGTCCAAAACCAAAATTTTCCGGGGCGCTACCCCGGACCCCATAGAGTGGGGTTACCTACACCCCTCAAACCCCCTGTTACTCCCCCTCACTATGGAATTGACGCAATGAAGGGGGGGCTCCGTCCCCCTTCTAATCTCTCGGTTAACTATGTGGGATATTCGTGGAAAGAGTATAACACAACCCAACAGTCATGCCTTCTTCATAGATTTAACGAGCGTGAAGAAGGGAAAAAATCGGGGTATCGTTTTTCAGTTTAATGCGTGAGGAAAAAGAGGTAAAAGAACTACTCATGCCTTCTTTGTAGATTTAACAAGCTCGAACAAGGGAAAAACTCGAGGATTTTTCAATTTAAGAACGAGAAAGAGTCCCAAAAAAGAAAGCGCTCATATCATTGTCGTAGGATTTTTACGAGCCCGATGATGAAAACTTAGGGTTTTTTCAATTATATGACTAAGAAAAAGTTCCTAAAAATAATGCTCGGTCTATCTTTTTCAGTTTAATGAGCTAAAAAAAGAGAGAAAAAGAGTTGCTCAGATCTTCTACATAATATTTTAAGGTGCCTAAAGAAGGAACTTGGGGATTTTTCATTTGAAGAGTGAGAAAAAGGTCTCTAGAAAGATCATGCTCATATCTTCTTTGTAGTAGTTTAACGAGCCCAAGGAAGGATACTCGAGGTTTTTTCGGATTAACAAGAAAGAAAGATACCATAAAAATAATTCTTGATACTTCTTGATCTGATGCTTGACAATAGAAGGGTCTATGCCATGCATTTACTCACAAGACCAAGGGAAAACATTGCGGAAATCCTTAAAAGGGTAGGTGAATCTTGCAATTTCCTCAGTATTGCAATCAACTCTAATCTGTATGTTTTCCACGATGACTGTCTTGACTGAAATATTGATGAGTAGTGTCTTTGAAATATTTCCCATGTTCCCTTATGAATATAAAGTTTGGAAAGTTGTATAACTCGAGGGAAGGATCTCAAGTGATTTAAAGGACACGATTTGTATAGGGGTCACGTTCGAATCAGATATCAAAACGCAATAGTGAGTTTTTTCCCAAGGTTTCTCCTTTAAGCACATGATCTCTCAAATAACTTCGTCCGTAAGTAGGACTTGATTGACGAGATAATTAGAGGGAGAAATTGTGGGAGAGGAGGTGGTACTATTGGTTGTGACCAAAGCGACTGGAGAATGAAATGTAGATTGAATGGCTTGATAGGAAAATGCGACCAGTGACAGTGGCATTTATTCTTCGTAAGAGTCAATGTTTGAAGGGGTCAGTAGGATCCAAGGATCGGTTGGTTCATGAGGAATAGATGAGACCATAGAGACCATTTGTGGAACCATGGGTGGTGGGAGAGGAAAACAACCCATCAGGGAAGAATGCTTCAAAATACCAGTATCGATACTGACATAAGAGTCAGGTATACCATCCACTAAAGGTATAGAGCCGTTAGGTAATGGATAGTAATCTGGGGTACAAAAGGACATCTGGTCCACTGTGACTATCCTTCCATCCAATGGAAATAGGATGATACAAAAGACAATATACACAATGGAAGTCATGGCATAAGTCCAATTGTGGCCCAAGAATAGATTATAGTTGAGTTTTCTATCCACGACTTCGATATCCACCATTACTGTTTTCCCACTCAAAGTAATCGGGTAGCTGGAAAGGTAACCTTTTGGGATGAAAGTGTGGATGTCAAAAGCTTTAAGAGAATTCAACAGTAGTGAGAGGGTTGGAGAACGCAAGGTGAGCCTACATAAAGCTGACATGATCCAGGTTGAAGCACCTTCGTCAATGAAAGTTCTATGTACCCCTCATCCTTTGGAATTTTTTTTTACTTGAAATGCAAGATGGTGTGAAAAGGAAGGTTTACATTTGTCCATGTCGTATATTATTAGCATGGAATCCTAAGGGTCAACCCCACCAATTGTCAAAAGTAGATCTTTCCTTATGCTGGAAAACTTTGCAATACTTCGAGCACTGACATAGCTGACAGTGCTTGCACCAAATCTTCTAAAGGATGATGTGAACTGTGGTTGCCCCCTTTTGGTGGTTGAGTTTGGTTGACAATAAGATGATGCTACTGCTAAGCAGGGAAAGGGTGGTTTAGGATAGCGGAGGTTCGACGAGTGTCCTTTTGAGAAAGGAGATATGTGCATTCTTGGAGGTGCAAACAACAATGTGTCATATGTTCTTCCACATAAATCTTGCAAGGGAACTTGACAGCTTTGTCCTTTCTACTATCAGGTGGCACAACAGCTTTCTTCTTTGGGTTGGACTGCTTGGCCGACTACTCTTCAGAAGGAGTGGTACTTTTCTTGTTCTTCTTATTCTTATCATCGAGTGTTTGTGTAGACTGCATAGAGTTTATTGCGGTGGTAGGAAGAGAAGTTGATTGGGTAGTGGCATCAACTGACAACTAGGCAATGTGTCCACTAAGTTTTTTTACAACAACCCTGGAGGTAGCACCGATAATACCATCAATGTGTGCACTAGTTTGCTGAGTAGCGGGAGCATTGGAAGTTGTAAGGGCAATGGGAATGGCGTCGTATAATGTGCTAGACTATGAATAAATCAAATCTAAGTGTTGGGCATGATGAATGTATTGGTCTTCCATGACCACACCACCTAAGGCAACATCCTTAGAGATTTGAGGGAGAATATATTTGCAGAACCAATCCACTAATAAATAATCCGGGAGGGGCGCTTTGACTAGCCTCCACCTACGTAAGGAGTTCCATCCCATTTTCATAGCGGATGGGTAGCTGAAAGTGATTTAAAAATTCCATCGATAAAGTTCCAAAGGTATTGACTGACATGCATGGTAAATTAATGTACCACTTGGCTACATTGCTAGTAAGGGTGCAGAGAAAGAGCCGAAGATAGATATTATCATCCATCATGGAGTTAGAAACTCACCATAAATGATAAGTGGTGATGTGTGTACCCGGATCCTCCCCTTGTTTCCCTTTGAACTTCGGAATGTCAGTGGGAATTCTGTGTGGGATTTGAGGCCAAAGTAAGTTGTGAAACATGGGGTCATTGGTGAGTTTGTTCAAATTGAGGATGTCAAGCGTTGCCAAGAAAGGCAAAGTATTTGATTCCCCCGATTCAGACCAAGGTGATGACAAATGACTTGGGGATCCTTGCGGTCCTCCCATCATATTGTTCCCAATATTATACACAGGATTTGTGGAATAATAATTTCCTCGGGGTATAATCGTATACTATGGCTATCCATAGGGGTTGTTAAGCTGGGGGATATAAGTTCCCTTCGGATAAGCAGTGCCCCCTTGACTCATCTTAGGTTGAGAATGGGGTGCCCATATGGATTGAGCAAGACCTTGTTGAGGGATCCCACTAGCCATGTAATTAGTCGTAGGCCCTTGACTGACATATGGATAATTCATGTCAATCAATGTCTATTTTGTACTGTAAACGGAGGGGGAACTGTAATGTTCCCGACTACTATATGCATATTGGGAATACTGCCCCCATGAATTTGAACCTAGGATTTGGAACTAAACAATGGATTCCAACCAAACAGATTGCTGAAGGGACCTGTGCTAACCGTGTTATATGGGGCACTATAAGGAGCACTAGATGGAGCACTTGCCAATGGTCCAGGAGCTAACACAAAAGGGGCAGAAACCAGTATTTACTAGGTTCGACTCATGTTGGGTGTAAATATGGTGATCAGATGTTGTATCTCTGACCCAAGAATATATGAAAATATAAGTAAACCCAAGAATAACAAGATAGAAATAGATAGAAATGCTTCTTTATTGATCAAACCCTTATGGTAGGGAAACACCATACATTCACTCCTTAAGGAAGGAGAACACTCCACAAGCCATATGCTTGCTCATATAATAATATTTCTCTTCATGTCCTCTCCATGTGGAGTCTCTAGCCTCTATATAGGCCTCATACATACAATACCATGCAT
>APFE031484800.1:71932-129347 GCA_000404065.3 Pinus taeda | reverse complement strand
GATTAAGTCGAATTAGGAGGTTGAATGAGCCCATATAATTATCCATTTTTGGGGCTCATCATCACCCCCCTACTGAAAGTGTTGCTCATCCTCTGAGCAACTAATCTATCTTCTCCTCTTTGATGGTCTTGGTGGCCTCCCTGTCACACCAAGATCCTGAAGTGATGTCCTCTTTTCGGTCATGAAACCATGCTTTTCTCTCTGCTTCTTCCCACTGCCTATGCTCCTTTTCTAGAGAATTCTCAGCTTCCTGTAGAACTGTCTCAGCATCCTGTAGAGAGGCCTTTGTGTTCGACATTTTCATTATTTCTCTCTAGGTGGATGTCTTCGAGCTTCCCCGTTTATAGGTGATGGATGCCTTTGAGGGAGACTTTTCCTTTTGTGTAGCTGACGTGTCTACAATTGTAATTGGCTCTTTTGACTATGGTTGGGGTTTGCCAGTTTTTACCCGCATGCTCCTTCTTGCCTTAAAATACATGGGAGGCTCCCTCTTTCGCTTCCCTTTCTGATTTGGAGATGTGCTTAGGGTGGCCAGGACAGCTGCTACCTCCCTGGGTAAAATCTCAGGCGATTTTTCCTTCTGTTGCCCTGTTTCTAGACTTCCTGTAGAAAGTCCTGTGCTGATTGTTTTCTGGCTTCCTGTAGAAACGGTTTTCATGCTTCCTGTAGAAACTGTTTCAACTGTTTTGGTTTGCTTGGCTGGATGTGGCTCTTCCTCCTTTTTTGCCTCTTCTTTTGTTTTCTCTGCCTCTGTTAGCTTGCTTCCTCACACTCTGTTTTGGCTTTCTTCTCATCTTGTTTAGTTTCTGCCTTCTCTGCTGTAGTCTTTTTCTTTTCTGTTCTTCCTTTGTTTTGCCCTCTGCTTGAATGATTTGTGCTCCTTCATCATTGGTTTTTTTCACATTCTTCAGGCTTGATTCTTCCCTAGAATTGCATCGCTTCTTTTGCATAAACATGCAATAGATAAAATTGTTTGTTTTCTTCTTCTCTTGAAGCCAGAAATTTTGCAAAAAAAACCCGTGTTTTCTTCTAAAAAGATAGCTCATTGCCCCTCTTGTAAACTTGTTATTGCTCTTGGAATTTTCATGTTTTTCATAACAACAACTTCCAATTTTTTCTTTCTTCAAACTTTTCCAACCTGAATTTGCTTCTTAGTTTTTGAAAAGAAATCAATTTTTTTGACAGATCATAAAACAAATAACATAGTTTTTATCTCTTTTAGAAAGTGGATAGTCTTGCAAATTCATTCTTTCACACATGCTTAGTTCCTATGGTTGCATCTTTTTTTTCAGAAGAAGGTGAGAAAGAAGAAGCCAGACTTCGAATGCAGAGGGAAAAAAAGAACTGTGTAGAACTTAGAAAATATGCAAGCAGACTTTTCACCTTTTTTCAATGTGTAGGCAGACTTTTCCTCTCATTTTTTTAATTTAATTCCATGTTCAATTCACCATTTTGCACCAACAAATCATGCACAACAAAGTTTCCCCGATCCTACCTCGTTTGGAGCTTGAAACTTGCCGAAAATCCCAGGTTTTCTTTCTGCATGGTTGTTTTCTGCGTTTCTTGTAGAAGACTTCCAGTAGAACGAAACTGCGCTTCCTATAGAGCACGATAGGCAAGAATTAAAAAAAAAAGAAGGCAGAAATCTCGAGAAATCAGGTAGGAATCTTGCAGAGGACCACTGGTTAACTGATCTGGACGTGGTGGATGGGTGCTCCAGTTGTGACCGTAGTTGAACAGAGGGTGGTGAGAGTCAGCCAAGCATTTTTGTAATTGTTGCGTGATTTGTGGTGAGGGAGTGAAGTGGCTAGGTGTACGTGGCAGACGGTAGTGTTGTTTATAAACTGTATGTTTTCCCCCTGTAATCACTGCCATCTATTGCACTGATGTTTAAACGGCCAACACTCCCTGTTTTTTTTAATTTCACGTGAGTTGTCTAACACGTACGCTGCATGATTCCTAGCTGAGCGCTAGAGAATTGGAAAAGGAACTATCGGCTTAATCCCACCACTTCATTCGTTATGCACTTTCGAATTATATTGATGCAAATAGAGGAGTTGGTTTAGACACATACCTACAAGTCGACGTGCTGCTGGGTCCGTTTCCGCTACTGCATGGTCATATTCCGTTGCTGCATGCCTGGATCCTTTGTGCTATAATCTTTTTGTTGTCTGATGTGTGGTTATTTTTCTTGTGCAGGTATCCTCTGGCCGGATCTAAGCTGCAGGAGTTCATTTCCACGTTCAGCTCTGCACCCTCAAGCTGCTGATATTGATTTTTCACTGGACAGAAACTTGTTCTCGCCATTGCTACCGAACAATAAACCCGATCGATCTGAAACTTTCTGAGCATCTTCCTATCATCATTATGCACCTCTCATAGCAAAATGGTGGTCAATGGATGCACGGAGTTTGAGAACAATAGAAAATGGCTGAAGATTACAGAGATCAATTTCTCGGAAACCGTGCATTGGAATTGGCTGAAACTGCTTGGGTAGGTTACTATCACCCATATGCATCTCTCCATGAAACAAGTTTTGAAATGGATGCACGGATATGGAGAAAATGCAAAAATGGTTGAAGGTGATGGAGGCTGATTTCTTGGGAACCGTGCACCAGAATTGGTTGAAATTGCTTGGGCATGTTGCCATTGTCCCTATACAACTCCCTCTATAACGGTTTTGCAAATGGATGCACAGTTTTCAAGTTATGGAAAAAACAAATTCAGTTCTATGTATTTTTTCTTCAAAGCATTTTGCAAGTTTTTGCATGGAAAGAAAAACTGAGCTTGGGCTGTGATGCAGGCATGGAGATGATGGGGAGGAGTCTGAAGATTGCAGGAGGACTTCTGAACCCTTGAGGAAGCTAGCATGTTCGCCAAACTACCTTTTTGAAATCCATTTCTAGCCTTTTGTAATTTCTATAGGAACTTCCTGTAGAAAATACAGTTTTCATAAAAGAAGTACAATGAGGTGGAAAAAATGATGGAGAAAGGTGAGAGATGGAAACATGGATGCTTTCAGGCCTAACCAATAGATTCCAAGCTTTATATTCCCTTCCAAAATCGAATCTGGCTTGCCTGAAGGTTCTACAGGATGTTTCCTGTAGAAATACAGAACTTCCTATAGAAACGCCTGTAGCTTCCTGTAGAAAAGCCTGTAGCTTCCTGTAGAAAGCCCAGAACTTACTGTAGAAGGCCCAATCTCAATCCGAATGTGACCAAATCCTAGGAGAGGTGAGTGGCCATGGAGGGGGTGTCTGAGGGGGTGTCCTTGAGCCTGGTACGGACTCCTGTCCTCGTTTTGTGTGCCCCTCTTTTCCTACAATGTATTCTCTACAACCTGCAATTATTTTACAAACATTAGGCCTGATTTCTTTGTTCTCTTTTTTCTTTTTTTCTTTTTTTCCTTTTTTGTTATGAAAACAACTAGGGCGCCTCATGGAAGTTTTCACCCTAATTGCCTGCCCTCGGCGCCTCCTAAGGAGGTTTTCACCTAGGGATCTTTCTTTCTTTCTTTCTTCTTCTTCTTTTTTTTTTTTTTCAACTCATTGACCGTCTCATGGAGGCTTTCAACGAATGAGCCAATCTAAGGCGCCTCCGAGGAGGTTTTCACCTTAAATTTTTCCTCTTATTTCCATTTTTTTCATTTTTTTTTTCACCCTACCCTACTTGAAAAACAAAATCATTCTCAAGTATAAGAATACTTCCAATGGAACCATGTGCACATCGAGATTAGAGACAAAATGATGTGGAGGCTCGAAATGCATGCTTTGACAGGTATCTGGATTTCAGAGAACAAATGATTTGACTTTGAAGAGATCGAGCATAGCTGAGGAAGAGAGTACTGCTACAACTTAGTGACCGTCTAAAACCATATCTCAATATAGCTCTGATATCCTTGCTCCTTTTGCTGATCTGGATCATTCTCCATATCACCTTCTATCATGACCTTCATATCTTCATTTTTTTGCTGAGTTTTCTCTTGAGTACATGGAGGATTTGATGATAACCATGAGGGAACTCTCTCGATCTCTGATTTTGATGTCTTCTCTTCATCAAGTGCATCCCATGGTTCTTTGATCTCTTCTTTTGAATCTTCTTTTTCTGGATGTGGTCCTTCAATGCTTTTAAGATAATCTCTTTCTTGTAATACTCTTCCTGAGCTATGGTGAAGATCATTGAGCTCAAGAGGAGTCATTTGGACATGTTGTGCCTCAACTTTGCAATTGGATTGAGCTACTTCATTGTATGGTTTTGGGAATGGTGGTACGGGTAGTTGAGTGGAGGTGTATATTTTAGATGGATGCGGATGGGGTTGTGGTTAGGCAGGTGGTGGAGGCAAATGAGTGGGAGGAGAGTTGTACTGGGGCCTCCACCCTTGATGAGGTGCATTCCACTGAGGCTGTGGCTGAGCATAAGAGTGAGACAAATGAGCAGCTGGTTGGGCATAATGTGGATCTGTGAAGGAACAAGGAGGAGGTGTGAACCAGGAAGGATGAGTAGGGGGACCCCAAGAAAGAATGGAAGTGGCTTGATAGGGGTTATAATAGGTCTGAGATGTCTCTTGCATTCCTTGCTGGTAGGGTATGGGTCCATGTGGCCTCCTTTGGTTCATATAATAGAGCGATTCAATAGCTCTTTTGGCTCTCTGATATGCAGCTTTAAGTTCAGGCAAGGAAGGGCACTGATTCGTAGGATGGTATTCTTCACAAACAAAACACACTTCTAGGGAGTGCATTGGACATTCATTCCTAGGATGCTTTCTAGTGTACCTGGGACAAAATATGACCAAATCCCTCTTGGCTCCCTCTTGCTTCTTTTGGATCTGTAAGGTATCCAGTTGCATGGCAAGAAATTGCCTTATATCGCTCTTGAAATCTTCCATCTGATTTGCTTGTAGCCATTTGCTCCAGAGGAATGTTTCCTTCTTCTTCTCCCCTATAGGTTCTTCAAATATGTCTTGTTGTCCACCTAAGGGTTTTTTAATCATAGCCATTGAAGAAGAGAGAAGGTTGGCTGTGTGAAGCAGTGGGGGTGTTGTTGAATCATTTTTATGAATTATCTCTACTCCCACAAGGCATGAAAGATTTTTTTTTTTTGTTGATTTATTTATTTATTTATTTTTTTTCTACTTGTACTTGCAAAACTAAAATAGATTGAACTGCAACTAACTATCTTGCTGAAATGAAAATGCGGAATGGAAAGGAAAGCAGGAAAGAACTAATCTATTTCGTTGAAATGAAATTGCAGGAATGAAATGCTAAGCTACGCTTGCAGAATTGAAATTGCGGAATTGAAATGCTAATCTATGCTTGCAGAATCGAAATGCTAATCCACGCTTGCAGAATTGAAATTTCCGAATTGAAATGCTAATATATGAAAGCAGGAAATGTCTACTCTACTTTTGTGGAAATGAAATTGCAGAATGGAAATGAAATAAACTACTTAGCAGAAGGTTGTAGTGGAAAATAGAAGAAAAGTAGCAATCACCAATACTCTGACGCTTCCCCGGCAACGGCACCAAAAAGAGTGGTGAGCCCCAGTATTGCAGCAACAATGCTACAACTCCTGGAATTCCCTTCTTTAATTTTATCAACCCGGTAGTTCGTAACAAACTTGGAAGTGACGGTGCTGTATGCACAAGTACTAGCTCTTGCCGCAGCTGTCACTTGGTCAGCTGGCACAAGTCCGCTAGGAGTTTAAGCCAACTTCTATGGGCTCTCAGAAGAAGATTTTTAACTGATGGATGAAAGCTAACTCAAAGAAGGCTAATCTACTTGCAAAAAGAAACTGGAACGCTGAAAGGAAATGTAAACCCTAGCAAACCCTAATTTTACCAACTAGCCCTACTGATGCAAGAAAGAGGATGCAAGCTACTGAAAGAGATGCCATTGACTTCTAGGAAGGTAAAATGTATGTTTCTAAGCTACTTCTATAGTAACATCTGAAAAAAACATCTTTTTGTATTTTTGAATAAGTTGTTAGAACTATCATGCATGTGCTTTTAACTGGCTTTGATTGTGCAGAGGTGGATTGGCGAAAGGAAATGCTTGCAGGAGGTTTGGAAGGTTAGAAGAGGTTTTAAGGGGTCCCTAGCACCCTTCCTGAGAGTTTCACAGTGATCGGATCTCAAGATATCACTTTCGTGAGCTTCTACAGGAAGTCTGCAGGGATTCTACAGGATGTTTTGGAATTTTCTACAGGATGTTCAGAAATGAGATTTTGGAGAATTTATGGAGGGAAAAAGGTGAAGGAATGAGTATGGAGGTGAGATAGGGGTGTGAGGAGATTCAAGACTTGGTGGATGGAGTTGAGGAGTGGCGCAGATGGTTAGATTTGTTCAAGGAGGGATGAAACGATGTTGCACGAGAAGATGAGAATCATGGCAAGTAAGTGAACGAGGCAAATGCAAGGTAAGGGTTCTAAGTGAAGGATGAAACAGGTAGGTTGGATGGAGTATGTGCAGGTAAGGAGGGATAACATGTACTCTGCAAGTGGTTTTTCAAACTGAACAAACAAACACTTATAAAACCTATGACCTAATTACTTCACTCTAATCTGACCTAACATCAAAAGGAAATGAACAGAAGTTTATTTGAAATGAAATACGTGAAATAACTATGCAACTAAGAAATCATAAACTGAAGCATGCAATCAATACTGATATCAAGTTCGACAACTAAGAATCCAACACTACTAATTGCATGGTGAAGCAAAGACAGTGTTTTTGGAGGCAGCAAGGTGGCCTTGGTCCCAGCTCATGATTCCATTGAGGGAGAGATGAGATCCAAGGTGCTTGATGGCCTTTTTCTGAAGATCTTCCCTATTATTGACTTATCAAACAAATCTGAACATGAAAAGCTACTTTAATCACCAAAAGAAATCTAAATAACAAAACAAGATTTAAATCAAAATAACAGATTTTATTCTAAGAATGCAGCAAAGACACATAAAAGTAAACAAAGGAGGCACTGGGCACTTGAGATGGAACCAAACCCAAGAGCTACAGCCTCCTAAGAGAGATTAGAGCTGGTGCAAAGCTGGATTCATCTTTATTGCTCAAGAAATAATAGTTACATCAAAAACTGTCCACAAGGAAAACTTGAAAATGTGCTGAAATGCAGAACTAAACTACTGCCTAAAAAATGACTGAAATCGAACTACAAACTAGCTAGCTTCTACCTACAAAGTGACTAACTATTGGCTAACCAAAATGAGGCCCTAAGCATTCTTATTTATACAAATTGAGGACCCCAACAGTCCTCCTAAACTTTAGGGACTTGGCTGCCAAAACTTGTAGTTAACAACAGTCCTACCTGACTTGCTTCGTTGCCCTTGTGATAATTGATTTGGTGGCCCTTGAACTCTGAGCTGATGGTGGAGAATTCGAGGTAAGGGCCCATAAATGAAGGGGATACCTTCCTAAAAATCCTCTCCACGAATTTGGCTGCCAAGTGCTCATTTAAACCTTTGATTTTGTCTCCAAATTGACCAAAAAGACTGCATAAAGCACACATTAGACTTGTTGGCATAATGACTAACCCAATCCACTCTATTAGCATAAATATAATAAAAAGGATGTAATAAACTAATGAGAATGGTGGATTAAGTCGAATTAGGAGGTTGAATGAGCCCATATAATTATCCATTTTTGGGGCTCATCAAGCACTACAAGATTGACTATTATGAGATCATAGTTTGGAGCCTTGGAATTGTAGAGAGAATGTGCCATGTTATAGTGGTGTTTGGCCTTGTGATTATGAAGCAGACAAAAACTAGGTCACAGAGCTAATGTCAAGGATTCAAATCACAAGTTAAAATATATCAAATTGTAGAGATAAAGGCTAAAAGAAAAAGATCAATGCCATAAAATGTTACGAGATCATAGTGATATGGCCATGTACGACAGTGATATTATCACAGTGAGATTTAAATGATAGTGTTATGTTATAGTAATAGTATTAACACAACTATATAATTTAAATGGGTGATAAAGGACAGTAGCAATGAATATATTGTGTTATTTGTAAAGTTGAAATTTGTAACCCTATGATAGGAGGATTGGAGGTTGAAAAAGGCAAGACCATTGAGAAACCCTGTGGATTGTGTATACCATGAAGAATATTCTCATATTATTAAATAATCTAGACCATCCATAATTTTCTATTCTTTTTTAAGGATGGAATTTCTGGAAGTCCTATTTTGAAATAGACCATGCTTATTGGCATAATTATTGATTGATGAGGACAATTTAACTATTCAAATTTCTTATTATCAAATGCCTTTTTTAATGAATTGTTATAAATGAATTTAATTGCATTTATATATTCATTTCTATATATTTATATATGAATCAAATATACTAGTAAGATTCAATATTGCTAAATATGAATTCTTTCTCTTTATAATAATCAAAGTTTATATATGCAATTAATCTATAATTATAAGATATATTATGCAATTGCACATTGTAGTTGAATAATAATCTCAATATATTTTAAATTTTTGGTAAAATGATGAATCCCCTCCTAGAAATTCCTTCAATGTAAAGTTATTTTGCTTTCTAATTAGTTCACTTTCATGTTTTGTTTCAGATATAGTTGTAGTTTTAAAAGTATTTTGTTCCTAAATTTTATTATTTAAGTCCAATTAATTTGTAATTAAAAAATCAAATGTTTCACATATTCACATCTCTAGTTAATTTTAAAAATTATTGGCATAATTTTAGAGATGATTCTCATATATGAGACATTCATGATTTTATTTTTTTGTTTGTGCTTAGATGTTAGATACTTTGGATACTTTTTTGAATTGAGATTTTGGAGAAAATATCCATATATGATTTATAAATGCTTATCATAGCTAGCATCATGACACCAAATACTCTGAATACATTTTACAACAAGACTTAAGGAATAGGGCGAAACACATTATTTAAAAATAAAGCCATTTCTTTGTAAGGTATCATCCAAAAATCATCTTGCAATAAAGGCATGTTTTACATTATGTAAATATCTCGTGTCGATATGAGATACCTCTTTCACGCTATCGCATTGATGTTATATCTGGATTTGAATCTCGTGGTAGTCATGTTACCTATATTTTATTAGATAGAAAATGTATTTTTTCTTAATTGCACTAAATGTGTTTTGTGTTTTTATAGAATTGGTTGGGAAAACATGGTTTATTTTCACTAATTTTTTGTTTTTAGTGTTTTCTATGGAGTTGACGGGAAAACACTGTTTATCACAACCAATTTTAGCCCTTTATTTTTAATGTTTTCTATAAAATTAGTTGAGAAAATACTGTTCATCCCAACCAATCCAGCGCCCCATTTTCATCCTCCTCCTCCATCGACTAAAAAACTTACGTGTGGAAAGGGTTTTGCACTTGTCGTCGTTTTCTTAACCACGGATGGCGAGCAGTTTCTGCGATTTGTAATCTCCACGATCCAAACCCTGCAATATTCTTCAGTGGTGGTAGCCACGGCTCCACAAGTTTGTAGAGATTTCATCAGTGGAGCCATTAATGCTCTTGTTTCCATTCACAATTTTGAACATGCAGAGGAATGTTTTGTGGGTTAACGACGAGGGAGATTATTACTGTGCTCTTACACATCCTTCTTGTTTCCTGCAAGACCATCACGAATCTGGGCATGAAGGTGTTGAAATCACCTCTAATGGAATACACACCTTACAGAGTGTATATTCTTAAAGTCGTGAAGCGGGTCGCATTTTCTCACTTTTTGTGTTGGAGAGAGCGTCACAAAGGCGTCAGATACTTTAAATAGAATGTCGACATTGGGTTTGAAGGGTATTCTTACAGCTTAAAAGATGATGTGGATAACGCTACTTATGATGCCAATCTTCGCCAGTTTCTTACCACCGTCCAATCGACTTCTCTACTTCTATTAGGATCAGCAAATAACTCGTTTCTAGCTCCTTTTAATTATTTGCCAAGTTATTTGTTTGAGATTGTCTACTTTGGCAGATTTGGTGTTACATGTAAGTTTCACGTGTGTGAAGATGACAACCATTTGTACTCTTGCTCTTTTGGAAAGAGTCTCTGACTTGTTAAGATGGCAGCACCACCATCCTACCTTTGGCCTGCCTGGGAAGGAAGAGGTTTTTCCTGATCTTTCTTTGTCAAGCCCTACTTAACACATGCTCTACGCCTTAACCATTTAGCCCACCAAGGAAAATGATCTAATTTCACCCAGAGGAAAGGTTGTTTCATCTTGCCAAACCTGCAACCACTTTCCAAGTCTTCTGAATGGTTAGGTATTTAATCATTACTACTTACCTAAGTTTTCTACACATGAAGTACAAGCCATTGTAAATCTGACTGAACAAGGAGAATCTAGATATATTACGTTAATATTCTTTGATCCATGAGAATCTAGATATATTATGTTAATATTCTTTGATCCATGTTTGATGAGTATTTTATCTAAAGAGTATTTTGAACTCATGTCTTATTTTTTCTTGTTTGCTTTATCAAAAAGTTCTACTTTTACTGGTTTTGTTTCATATTTATAGAACAGAACTCAAGGAGAAAAGAGGGGTTTCATTCTCCAAATCTGGTTAGATCTCATAAGTTTTCTCGTTTTTAAATTTTATACATTTTAATAGTTAGCTGCTTTTACCTTTATTTTTTCTAAATATTATATTTGTATATCTTTTCTTAAAGTTGGATTAATAGATTTAATTGTCCTTTATTCATTAGGAAATTTAAGAAGGTATTTTGTGTGCATTTTTGTTGTCTGGGAAATTATCCCATGTATACAAATTTAGCCAACACCAATTTGCGCGAAGGCTAAGATATTTTGTAGCTTATGTTAAATTAGGTATCCCAACTAATTTTCCTTTGTTTAATCCAATTCAATAAGTACAATGAACTCAAAAGTTAAAGTCTCTAAAATAAGATATAGAACATTTTTAAAGTGAATAGATTGAATCTCAGTGATACAAGGATTGAAAGTCTTCACTATAACCCTTTTAACGTTCCTTGTTTTACTTTTGCAATTGAAATCAATTTGAACTCGTTAAGTGTAGGAATATATCCTTTTCAAGTGAGGAGATTGAATTTCAGCTAGGTCTTTGAGGAAAATATTCATTTGAATAGTTTGTGTACAATAAGATGGACCAATGCCAAATTAGCTAAAAAGAATTAGTGGATTTTACATTTCGAACTCCTTTTTTTCTGAATGAAGAACCTTATGAGTATAGGTAACACCAGTGGTGAGGGGTTTGCCCAAAGTAGTTCTTGTAGTATATTCAACAACAAAAAAATTTGCATGTACAAGAGTCCATCAAGGTGAATCTAAATAAAACTATTAAATTGTTTTTTTCTAAATACAAATTTTCCCTGCTCAACAACCTATGAAATAGTTCAATAAACATAAATTTTGGTGGTAATCATTTAAAAAATCATTAATATCTTATCCAATTATACCAAAAAAACAAAAGTTCATCTGACTTTCTTTATGAAAGCCATCACCCACCAAAAAGAATATATTTCACTTCAAAGTTACTTCAAGGTCTAAATTGAATGAAATAATTAATACAAAGCTTTTTTCTTATATTATATAATATGCAACAAAAAGAATATATTTCACTTCAAAGTTACTTCAAGGTCTAAAATTGAATGAAATAATTAATGCAAAGCTTTTTTCTCATATTATATAATATGCGACAAGTGAAGGAAACATATGTGAAAATTCCTAAAGTGGTTCCCAATTGACACACATAAATATCAATACATTTTTCCTCGTAAAAATTTTCCATGCCTAATATATGAACTTTTCTTTTTTACAACCTGAAGCCATAAGGACTTTGCTTCTTTACCAACTAAAGCAATAATAAAAACAATTATGTTGGGAGAGTGAGGTAAAGTAGTGACACAATTAGCATTTCACCTTGATTTATTGTTGTAGAACTATATAAAAATTCTCATAGTAATTATGCATTCAAGTTATTTTGTATGTTTGGGGAATTTGTTATGTTTCTTGATTGTGTTAAACAAATTCATGCACTTTTATGTATACATAGGCTATTTAGATGACGAATATATCTTAGGTAGGTAGGTTATTTAGATTGAATAATATAGGTTAATTTACCATTTGTTATTACAAGATTTGAGCATCATTTTTTTATGGACTCGTAGTGATGAATAACCTTTAGTTAGAAGTTTACTTCAACAAAGTGAATATACAAAATTGATTGGAAATAAATCTTGAGTAGTATTTTTTGGAGAATAAGGATTGAGTGCTTTATAAAATGTCACATATTAATATATGAAATAAAACATGTGTTCCTTACTTTTTTGGTGAACAAGGATTTAATGCTATATACAAAATAACATATTATTCTATTAAAGTAAGAATTTTACCATTATAATCTAGCAATATTTTCTAGATTTACTCTCTTCATTATAGTATGTTGATGATCCTTATTGTGGAAAGGGTTTCATTATTTTACCATTGTAATCTATCTATATTTACTAGATTTACTCTCTTCGTTATAGTATGATGATGATCCACATTGTGGAAAGAGTTTCAATCAACTTTATAATATTGTAATATGTTTATATTTTCAAGATTCACTCACTAAGTTTTCCCTTACAAAGTAGACATGTAGTTGAATAAAGATAGGTGGTTCATTTAATCAATCATGTGATTAATCTCCACTTTTCGAACTTCTAGTTCTTTCTTGTGCATTTTATGATGACCTGTATATTCTAATTCTATTTAAATTTTTTAGGTTGTATTTTTTCTTCAATTGGATAATGTTTCTTTTCTCATTCTTCACGACAATTTATATTCCATCATTCTCTTTTAAAATAGTAATGTATCAAATTCCGAAGTAAAACATAGGAACCAGTGGATTCTTTCTTCCATGTGATTTTATGTTTAATATGAAGATATATAATTTCAACTCCCTTGAAAATATTGAAAATACAAAGCAAACTGCTAACAGATTATTCTCCTTTATATTGAAAGTATATTGGGGATGTAGTTGGCAGATTAGGGATGGGTCAGAAATGTGGCATATAGAAATTATACTTATTACATATTACCTAAAAATTTAAATAATCATAGAAAAATATTGAAATATATACTGAAGTTATTAAAATAAATGATATATATTTATACATATGGTATGTACTAAAAAAAATTTGTAACTTTTATAAGCTTTTTCTTTAGTGTTTTATCCTCTTGTTTCCTTTTCAAGAAGGACAGTTTAAGAGGTTTGGCCTTGACTGATTTGAAAGGGTTGGGATCCATTTGAACATAGCAACTATGATAAGAATTCATGTTCTTTCCCTTTATGATATGTAACTTTTTTCCAAAGGTGCATATTTATGTTTTGTGTTAATGTTGAAGATAGCAATTTATGCCTTGACTTTGTATCAATATGAATACCCATCATGCAATAATTACATGGCTTGAAGAGAATCTTGCTATCTAGGGGAAGGTCCTGGGTTTGATTCCTAGCATGTCCAATTTTTAGCATGATATTAGAGCTAATTGTTACTCTTAGTTGGTAGTGGCTACAAGGCCTCAATCAAAGTGTTGCTTTAGTTGGTGGCAAAACGGAGTGGGTTGTTGGAGACTACAATGCACGCCTTTATAAATTAATGAAACCTTTATTTAAAACTAGAGTAAGAAGGTGAAAACATCTTTATAAATTGATGGAGCCTTTATTGGAAACTAGAGTAAGAAGGTATCATTGTCTTTGCTCTATTTTTATTAGTTTATATGAATTTATAAATCATAAAAGTTAGATTTAATGGTGAAAAATGAGGAGTTTATTTAGTATTGGACAAGGTTAAATTATTGAAGGTTGTTTAATCTAAAAGGTATGAGATGCCTTAAGATAATAATTGAATGTGTGGTTACATCCAAAGATATTATATAATGGTCTTGTGACCCAAACACACATAAGTGGATCAAATCCATGAGCATGTCCTTTTAAAACATGAAGGGCTCATATCTGGGGTGGTAGGGTGGATCATTTGTTCTCTCACACTCTAATTCAATTTGCACAAATTAAATGTTGGTTGGTTGTCACTAAAGCTAGAAGGGTAGATACCCGTTGTGAGTAGGATCCCCCTTGTAGGTGTGTTTATAGGTGTCTTAAATCTTGTTAAGTCATAAGTTCCTTGCTACATGTTGACTTATGAACTATTGGCACTAGTCTAAGAGTTATATTTACAACTAGTTGGCTTTGAACCTAAACTTAGCCCAAATAGCCTTAATATATTGCCAATTCCTTATCTTCGATTCCTTCGGTGTATCTTTGCACCTTTAGGGGAAATTGCTAGTAATTATACTTTATGCATCCACATCTGGGTATACGCTTAATTATATACTCTATATCTACATCCAAGTATACTCTTAAAAGTGTTTCTTCATGATATTCCAAATTCCCATATACTAGATACATTTTTCATCATGTATTACATCTAAATCTGGTCTAGAATAAAAGGCTTACACTTGTCATATTGAAGTTACATTCATAAGCCAAATATCTCTTAACCTTATATACAAGTAAAAACACTTAGTTATCGATTTAAGCCATAGTCTCGTAGTTAATAAATAGTGCCAACATTTTTTGAATTTTGACTTATCCCTTATATGAAGTAAATGAAATTGATTCCTATCACTTCAAAATATTTAACCACTAGACTTAATTTTCATAATAATTGTCATTTTACTATCTTGAATCCAGTTAATTAATTTATTTTGCTTCCAAATACATTTGAACTCTATTAATCTCTAAAACAAGTTAAATTTTATTCCAAGAACTACTTTTTTTGTTATGCTTCTCTTTGATAATCATTTTTGCTTACCTTTTTGCATTGTCAACAAAAATTATTCAAATTGCAATAAAGGTTTTATATAATTTTCTTTGAAAATAACTTATTATAGGAACAATGCCTAAAAAATGAAATGCTAAACAACCCAAATCCCTTAAGCCCAATCCAAAAGGAAAGGAAATGAAGATTGTAGACCTTGAAGATAAAGAGTACAATGAGGCACATAACCCAAATTATTCCTCTGCACTGATACTACCGCCCACAAAAGGATAACGGGTCATCCAGGCTAAGAAAAAATGTATAAACAATAGGCATTCATAATTAAAATGAAGTAGAGGAGGATGATTTTGTGGATATCAGAAGATCAAGGTTGCATAGAGTAGCTAGCAGGCCAATGGTTCTTCCATCCTATGACATCATATGTTGGATCCTTTCAAATTATGACATCATGACTTGTATTATTGTCAATCATGAGAATCTAGTTATACATTATTTTAGACATGATGATATTGCTAGAATGTATAAACTACAACCTATTGAGGTTTGTTTAGATAAATAACTTTTTGTGCAATTTGAAGCAGGGGTTTTGAAAGAGTAATAGGTAGAAATGGTTGAGCTTATTAAAGATTGGTTGTATGGCCCTAACTACTTTAAAACCAAATTGAACAAAATTTACCTAATATGAATGTCATCCAAACTGGATCACTATATCCTTTCATTCATCTCTATGCTTTTAGAGTGGAAATTTTGAAGGAATCATCTTACAAGAGCAGTTTTATTAGCAGGACCGCTTTGTAGAATTGGGGGCTAATTTGATTTCTTAAATGACATTTTGTGGGGATAAATTTTTGTTTCTTAACCATTGCACCCCATGAAATTATTATACACAAATAAACCTTTCCAAAAATCTAATAAATACACCAATTAGAGTTTAGATGCAAAAGTTATGCCTCTTAGAATTTGACCAATTGTGATTGACCACCATAATTCAAGAGGATGCCTCATCATCCCCCTTTACTCATGGAAAAGGGGTTATCCACATGAATACTATGAATAAGACTATATAATGGTCAAATTTGGTAAATCTCGATGAGATTGAAGGAGTCAAACTTTACCCCTAGTTGGTTACCAGGCTGAGTTACAACTAGGCCACTAGGAGGAAAATGGATTTCATTATATTCAAGTGCATTTTGCTCCATAGTATAGTAGAGTAGATATCATGAATAAAGAGAGAGGGAGAGAGAGAGTAAAATAGAAGGTATTTGTGTTTTGTAGCATCCCATGGGCCACAGGACTTAGGTAACTCTAGTGAGGGTGCCTTCTCCTTTCTATTTTCATCAAATCCATTCAAAATGAAAACAAAGGAGTAGCCTCACCTTCTAGCTAGGTTTTTTCTCATAAGGGTTTCCCATATCATATCTTGGTGTTCATTGCGATTGGTGTGTATTTTCATTTATTTTTCTTTTTTTAAAACAAGAATCAATACAATTTTATATTAAGTTTGTGCCTAGTCACATCAAATACCCAGGAGATTTATACATTTGTTCATTTATTCATCTAAATTAAAATTATCATTGTGAAATAATTTCTAACACATCTAAGGGGCTACATGGTATTTCAAAATTCATTGCATGCTTGCAAGATCACATCCGACAAAATATCTGTAAAAAAAAAAAAATACAAAATGCGTACATAAATTTATATTATTACTTTCCTCTTCCAGTGATTGGTTGAGGTTTGGGAGTAATCCTTCATATTTAGGGTTTGTAACACTGGGTTCCTTGCAATTGAGATTTCGAGCATAAATTTTCTCCTATAGGACAACGATATTTTGATGTAGTGCCTCAATTTCATGCATTTGTCTAGCTAGCCTTCCCTTCAAGTCTCAGATTTCCTCAATAAGGTTTATCATAGTTGTCAGTTTCTCCTATGGCTTCATATTCATGACCAACATTTCCAATTGCATGCCACCCATTTGTTCTTGAATCTTTGTGCCCTTCTCGTGGCACTTGCATTTAGTGCACTTGGTTTCTTTATTGGTGTCAAATTATTTGTCTTTACCAAGCCACATCTTGGTCCTCACTAGCCATAAAACATAATGGGGGTCTATTGGTGCTCCTTAGAAACTTCCCTTCCCTTGAGACAATATTGTTTCCATTCTTCCTTGCAAGATTAAGTTTGGATTCTAGCCAATTATTTTGACTGGTTTCATGTTATTTTGTTTGGCTTGGGGGACTTTCATGGTTTCACTCTTATTTTTACTAAGGCATTTAAGGCCCAAATTTCAAGAAATTTATTTTCAATTGAGATGTGAGGAATACCCCGACAATTTCCCAATAGGTTGGAGGCCCTCCCACCTACACAGTGATGTCTGCAACCCCCCTTTGAAAGCAAAATCATATCACTAAAATTAGTTTTAATAATTGTTTTCCTCACCCTTTTTCATAACCTTCATTACTCCCTCATTCAAGTTCGGCACCACAATTCTACATGTAGTACTTGAATGGAATGTTAACCTAGAGACATAGAAACTTACCAATTGGACAGGGATTCTCCAAGAGGCTTATCGAATTCGATAGCAGAGTCCTCTACATTTTTAGTTGAATTGAGATCTTGGAATGGCAAGATAAATCAAGGCATTAGGCAATAGTTTCATCAACACACATCACATCCTCCTGATCCCACATTCGTTGAGAAAATAATGACCATAATTCTTCATAAATTCCTTTAATAAAGATGTGATTAACACCATGTGTGGGAGGTGTGGAGTAAGATTTCTCTGCATCCTTCACCTCATATGGTTTCTGTGGAGTTGATGAGGAATGTTGTATGCATGTGTCAAGCTAACATTAGTGCCATAACATCTATTAGGCCCCCACCTTCATTTTAATATGGAGCCTCATAACACACTTCCTTCCATGCCTTAGTTTGATATTTCTTGATCTAGTTGTGATATTTTTTATTTATAACAACAATTTCTTTCATTTCCTTCATTGTCAATGTAATATTAATTGATATTATGAAAGATTCCACCACCTCAATTCTCCATTTGGTTCTAATTTCCCAGACTAGAGCTGACAAGATTTATTAGCACATTGGCCAGCTTCATTGTTTTGGCTTAGGAGAATGTGGAAATATTTTTTCCCTAGGATGTAATCCATGATCCTACTTATTCTTTTCATTAGTCTTTCTAGATGTTTATCCTTGGGCTAATTTCTTTTATATATGTGTTGGATGATTATGAGAGGGTCCCTTAAGATTTTGATGTTTGCAACCTATAAATTTTGGCTAATATGACTCTTTACAATAGCCCACAAAATTTTGCATGTTTATTTTTTTTATGGCCTAGTCCCTAAGGATAATTTTTAACTACATTTTCCTTTGGGGTTATACAAAGCTCCTCCCCCTCGTGCGACCCTTGGATTTTATTTTTAGGCTTTGTCAAAATGGAGGATCCAACTTTCTTGTTTCTTCTTGCATTCTTGAAGGGCATGATTACTTAGTCTTAATTTCTATATTTTTCTGCCTATGTTTCCTTTGTTATTATAGTTGTAATTCCTTTCCCTAGGTTCACCAATTTTCTAAGCCATTCGTTCTCTAGTGGATCTAAGTTTTGGTCTAATTTTCCTTGCTTTGGGCATCCAAATTTAGCACACGCCATTAGAGATTTCATGGTTCTTGAACTTGGAATTTGATTTTGATCCTTAAATGTAGCATAGATTGCTAGCCATATGTGCCAACATAGATATTTTGGAAGGATGTCCCAAAGCCATTTAAGCCTATGTTTGCCAGAGAATGAGCCATTATAAGATTCAGACCAAAATGTGGTAAAAAACAAAAAAATACAAAGTTTCATTGGGCCAATGAACACAATTGTATACTAAAGATAGAGATTTCTCTTAGACTTTCTTGGTGTAGGAGAAAAGTAGAAAGAGATGTGAGATTGTTTCTTCTTCTTGTTTGCATTTGGGGAATCTTGAGGGTCCCTGTATTCCTCGCTTCTTGAGATCTTCAGATGTCAGTATTTTCTTATGTGATAATAGACAACAAAAGGTAATGGGTTTTGGAATTGCATTAGATTTCCATAGTTTCTACCATAAATTTTATTTTTGCATTAATTGAGCTGAGAATAGAAAATCCTCATAGCCATATTTGACAATATTTGTGAATGATTTCCATCCCAGTTGGTCATCTTCCTATTATTGTCAAGTAGCATAGATTTCTAGTTTATTCTTCATGAGCATAGCTAGGTGTGCAAGATGGGATGGTATGTATTTGATATTCCACCCAACATAGTGGTCGTTGTTATCCCATAAATAAATTGCTATCACTAAAGACTTTCATTGAGCATCAATAATTTCCTTTAATGGTTGTAACTCCACTGAGCATCCCAAAGGATGGTTGTCCATGATGTGATCATTTCATATGTTGGTTTCCATTCCTTTCCCTGGAACCTAGTATAGATATTTATTAATGATACCAGTGACATTAGAAAGAATATGTTAGATCATCGATCACATTAAAGTGGGTTGTATTTTCCCAATAATACTTTCATGATCATGCAGGAGGTATTCTGCTTAGAGAACCAATTTCCACCATTCCTCTTTCTGATCACAAACCTCCAAACCAGATTTTCCCCAAGAGCTTTTTTCATTAGGATAGGGTTTCTAATTCCTAGGATACCATGAGCTTTGGGGACCTTGATAGTAGCCCATTTAATTAGATGAAATTTATTTGTGCTCGATTTTACTCCTTCCTATAGGAATCTCCTTATTCTCTTATCAAATTTATTCAATACACTTTGTGGAGCCATAAGAGAAAAAAATTTATAAAGAAGAAGAGTTGAGAGTACGCCTTTTATTAAGACTATATGGCCTGCCAGATTAAGCTACCATGCTCCCCATGCATTGAGTTTGTCTTTAACTTTGGAGAGTACCCCTATCCAAGCCTACTTCATATGAGTTTTAAGACATATTGATATCCCCAGGCACTTGAATTCTTTCCATGATTCCACTAGATGGAAACATAAAATCACACCAATTTTCCTTTTTTTCCTATTGATATGTTCTAAGAATATATTTGGGATTTGTATGAGTTTTTTCCCATCTAATGCGAGAAGGAAGTTATCCATTATTGCCTTGAATCTTCTAGTGATGATTATTGATGCACCTCCTAGTAGGAGTGTTTCATCTGCAAATTGAAAGTGACTAATGCTTCTGACCCCACTTATATATCTTATTCCAGGGAGACTTGTGATCATTCTCTCATATTCCAATTTGTGGTTGAGTGTTTTCCACAATTATATCTAGGAAGGGAGACAATGGGCATCCTTGTCTGAGTCCTATGGTTGCTGTCAAAAAACCCTGCCACCATGTCATTGACTTGTCCTTCCTTGCCACAATGAACACCTCAAGGTCACCCTAATGCATGGGAATGATAACTCTAATATGATCAAAGCAACATAATAAGGGTATTATTAGTCTCCCAAAGCCAACCTCTAGCTTATGGATGGCAGTAAATATATAGAGATGATGGTAATTTATGAATTCTTATCCATTTACAAATCTAGGCTTGAGATTCACTCTTGATGGGAGATGAGTTCAAGGGATAAGAGGTAAAATATCCAAGGTGGGACTAGTTAGGATTCGAAGTTCTTATCCAAGGTAAATGGTTATAACAACTCCTAGAAGCTTCTGGAATAGGAAGCTTTGGGATTCTTTTTATTTTTCCTGAATTTCTAAAATCAGTGCACTCCTAACAAGGGACAACCTGCTGCTAATTAGAGCAAGTGAAAAACTAAGAAACCTGTTGTTGCACATAGTTCCCTAAAGGCCAGGTTGCGCTAGGCTTTAAAATCACTAGAATGAAGTAGTCAAGGTCAGAAACTCAAGGATTTTGGGCAATCATGATTAGGGATCTATGTACGGATGATGATAAGGTATTCATGGATGTTGATTGATCTAATTTGTATGCCTATTGACCAGATGTAACAAAATGGCCTATAACAAATTTCCTCCTAAAGCACAAAGTCAAAAATGGTGGTTGATGATTGAAGTGCTTTACCTTGTGACAAGTTTGGATCAAGAAAAACTGGTCGAATAATAATCTGTTACAATGAATTTCATCGTGATAACTTTACTGATGGAGGCGTACCCATGCTTAGCACATAAGCTAACATTACATGCACAATGATCAAGAATTCATGTCCACTGATGATGAAGTGTGCATCCATGATTGAATGATTGTATGATCATAGCCACCATGCTTTGTAATCTTGCATTAATCCTAAAATCACAGCCTAGATGGATGAAACTAGCTCTGGAGTCTTCTATCTCGTTCATTCAATCATCCAATGTACGAGTCTAACCATGTGAATAAAGGAGTTGGAGTTGAACATGGAAGACACAATTTGATTATTGGCCAATGATGTAAGTCATTAATAGATACGAGAGAATCCACTGATGGTGTTGATGGCTCTCAAGGTAAAGTAGTACAATTCATGTGGTGTGAATAAATGATTTGAAGTCAAACACCACACAGAATCTGTCAGTCGAATACCAATGATGAAAACTTGTCACTGAGAGCGAAGAAAATTTCAATTAATGTATACATGTCTCAAGGTATTGAAAAAGGAGTTTCTAATTCAACTTCCCAGGTAATGAGATGATGGCAATAGGAAGCGACCCGTCGCAAGAGAGCCTTGAGTATCCCCCATTAACGACACAAAATGGGTATCATGATTTGAGACAGAATGACATCAATGAACTGATTCAGGAACTGCAAACATGGAATAAAGGCTTAAGATTGTTGTAACATATATGACTTCTCTTGAAAACATCAACGACACTGAATGGAGTTGGTAGCATTGACCCAAAACAGAAAACAGAGGCTTTGAAATGGTGTGATGAACTAAAAGCCAAGTAGATTTCCCTCCCTCTATGTTTAAAAAACCCTGAGAAGGATTGGTTTGATCCTGTCATGTTTGACAAGGCCATCGTTATTTGATGTTTTTATGAGTCCAGCGAAGGTATAACTCAACTCCTTTTTCATGTTTAGAGAGTTTGAAAAAGATGCAAAAAGAAAACTCCAAAGGTTGCTTTTTGTAGATAGTCTCTTGAGTCTGAAAAGGCAGAAAACAACACTCAAGAGAACCTCTTAGCCATGTTCGACTAATGTATTCATTTTTCATATATAGTCTAAATCAGTCCAAAAAAGTGTTAAATTTATACTAAGTAGATGTATTTTCATTTAATTTAATGAGTTCGGAAAGACAAGTGCTCAACAATATTTTCATGTTTAGGGAGTCTGAAAAGAGTTTAAAGAGGACTCCAGGGGGTTCCTTTTTCATAAGTTTATAGAGCCCAAAAAAGTGATAAATGTATTGTCCCTGGTCAAAATGGCCTGTTTCAATCTAGACAACATCAAATCTGTTAAAAAAAACTATCATCCTACTCAAAATACCACCAAAAGATTAAATATACATGTTTCATGATAAAAATGAATCATATTTAGGTCAAAAAATTAACAAATTAATAATTTAATGATTAAAATGACCATAAAATAGGCAAAAGTTAACTCGTTTTTACCATTTCACGTTTACCTCTTGGAGAGGGAGTTTTGAGTGTTTTTCCCCCAATATTCTACATATGATTGCAACCAATCTAGTGGATAATTTCAAGTGTTGTCACTTCCAAGTAGGAGCTAGAACCTTTATCTTTCCTTTTATGGTTCCATTTTGTGATTTCATGCACATTTTTCAAGTTTTTGAGACCCAGGGCTCTAATTCCTCACCCTAGGTCCAACGCACCCCTAGAAAGTCAAAGGTGCACTAGAAAAGGGAAAAATTCACTAGGGATAGAATTGCAATGCATTATCTACCCTTAGGAGGGTGCATTGGGCATAATTCCCAACTTTGTTTTGCTTCTCTACCTCAAAATTCCCTTTTTTTTTGCATGAAATTAATTCTAATGATCCTTCTTGTATGTTTCAGGTGTCTATTGGAACAAAATGGCTTTGATATGGAGGGAAAGAGAACATGAAGAACAATATTTGATTGTAGCTAATGATCCTACCACAATCCAGGCTTTAAGGGATTTTGGACTCTTAAAATTCTTTTGGCTTCCTAGTATGAGGCAACATATGGAATTATTGATGTATCTTGCATGTGCATGGCACGTTTAAGTGAAAACATTCAGATTTGGTGCACATACACTAGATATACAGGTAGAAGATATATATTTATTGACTGATCTATCAAAGCGAGGTGCCTCCATCTCTTTATTTGTTTCAAGGAGTGGTGGAGAGACAATCAAAGATTACATCAATGCACATTGTCAACCAAGATCCCAACCGACTAAGGATGGAAAAATTAATATCAAGGATGTAGTATGTTTTCCTTTAAGAATGATCATGTTCATTATTTCGAGGTTGGCCTATAGTGCATCTCTTCATGTGGTGAATAATTCACATACACAATATTCTCTAGAATTTCTGGAGATGATAGCATTCAACTAGAGTGAAGGGGTACTGGTAAACATGAAAGAGCACCCGACTAAGGTAAAAGATGGATGGTTAAAGAATTTTGGCTATGGTTCAATTTTGGTTTCTTTTTCTTTAGAGAAAATTCCATTGCTCAGACCACAACATATCGCACTTGATCCCGCAAATCTGAGAGTCCAACAGATGAGGATATTAGGGGATCTCATCTCAATACATGCAAGTTCGTCATCGATGAGTTTCACACTTGTCTTCTTCAGTTGGATGCACATGTATCTCATTATGATAAAAGACTATACATATGTAGGAATGGATTTCCATAGAGACGCAGAGCCTGTGCTTCCTGATGACAAGCGATGGGTGCCATAGATAAAACATTTTGATCATTTTCTATTTTTAAATTTTACAATTTTACAATTTTTTTGTGAATTTTTATTATTCAAGACTAAACTATTGGTTTTTACACATACAGATATTAGAACCATTTGACCTATTAGATCTTCTTATCTTCATCATGCAGAAGACCCACAACAGGCACGAGCAGTAGTACAGGTAGTTGCAACACGACGAGAGGTACCGCATGATCTTAATTTGGTCGATACCCTAGCAAAGGTTGAGTGTCATATGGAGGGATTGACCCATAGCTTAACTAAGACTAGGGTAGACCAGCTCCCTATGAGACTACAACGACACACTGTCGTTGTGCCTGGTCATATCAGTGGGGTACTGTGCAAGATGGCTCGCATTGTGGCATGCTACCATGAGCAATATGATTAGTATACTAGGAGACCTATAGCCATATTTTGACTACATGTATATTTTAGGTCGTGTGGCCACATGTGTCTCGAGCAAAAATTTTGTAAAATCAAAACTTTGATATATATAAGTGTGTGAGTTTGTCTGTGTTTGTGTGTGTCTTCAATGTTTCTTAAGGTTCTATTATTCCTTTCAATGTGATGTGATGTGTATTGAATTAATCTACATGTGTCACAAATGTTTATCTAAAACATGACTAGCCAATGCATCTGTCAATGTATCTAGATTTCTAGAAATATGTTGATACTGGATGAAATAAAAAAATATTTCCAAAAGGAAAACCCTCATGAATATGTGAAACATAGTTGGACTTCTAACCGAATAGACATTAGTCAATTGTAGTACTACAATTTGTGATTAGAGTATGATAATTATATAATGTATACCATGGGAAATAGCATTAGACAATAGTTCGATCACTGCACTATACTCAATGATGTTATTCATAAAGCGATTGATATAAATACCTTGTAAACTCACTAACTTTCCATTTGGAGCATATATAGCCCAAGATGCAGAAGAGAGGTTCTGAGTAATACAACTAGCACCATTAGCATAACTAATGTATGGTTCAAGGGATGTCGACTTCTGCAAACCAAATGTAAATAGGATTAGCAGACACCTAGGATACTCTGAAGGGAACACACTCAGTCACACCTATACACGGTATGTACATACTGCACTACACAAAAAATCAAGCATAGTATTTCTTAAGGTACAACCCATACCTACGTTGCACCAAGGGAACTCCATCAAAATCAACTAGCTAATAGGCCCTTTTAGAAAGAACATGTTTGAGAATATATGGACCCAACCACATTGGCTCGAACTTCCGTAATCCTAATTTATCGAACTCTTTGATTGTATAATAAAATAAGGTTTCCTTTCGAGAAAACACAAGGCTTATGGGTTGATATGTCTAGCTTATGGGTTGTTGGATATACTCTTGGTGTTATAGTGGTAGCTTCTATGTTTGATATTGGGCCTTACTCAGATTACTCCAATAATTTATCGATTCACCATGGTAGGTATATATAATATATAATATATATATAATATATATTTATATATATAATATATAGATATATATATAATCTGCTCCACCTGGTTTCGAGGCCCATAAGGAGACATCTTTGGCTCGTTGGGATAAGCTTTAAGGAGTAGGCTCCTCCACCCTCATGGAGTCTTGGCTCTTGCTAAGTCATAAATTCTTGGTATATATTGCTTATGGGTTGTTTGATATACTCTTGGTGTTATAGTGGTATATGCTAGGTTTGATCTTGGGCCTTACCTAAATTACTCCAATGAGTAATTGATTCATCATGGTTTATATATTTGTATGTGTGTCTGTGTACTGTAATATTCCCAATTTTGGTGAGTGAAAAATTCCTAAGGGGTTTACCCAATTTTGGTAAAAAATGGGCAAATACTATTTTTATTAGAAAACTTACAAAAATAATATTTTATTTTCAAAGTGAGGCAAATTATTATTTTATTAAAATGGTGGCAAAGTCATTAAGTGGAAAATGGCCCCCACTAATAAAATAATATTAAAAAGGAGTCTATAAGGATGGAAAGAAAATATAAAAAGAGAAGGGACTCATTTTGTGGAGCATCATTTGACTCTTACACTTCTCATTTCATCTTCTCTTGGAGTTGTTTAGCATAAGGGCCAGAGTGCTATTTAGCACCAGGAATTCCAAGTGGAATTCCACCCTCATTTTGGAGAACTTCAAGTGTCTCCCTATTGACATAATTTGGGGAGTCCAATTCAGGATTTCCACAGAGCTTATTGTAGGTGTTCACTGAGTTATTTGCACTCCTTGGGTGTAGAGGCAATTTACACATTGGAGGATCAGCTATTGTGGGTTGGAGCTTCGACTATTTTGTAGGTGGTTTTCTCTTTTGATGTGAGTGACTTTGCAGTGGATTTGCAACGCTGGAGATTAGCATTATTTGTGGGTCAAATTCCTTATTTCTGGTAGTGCGCAGAGCTCACTAGTAGAAGCTTTCACAGGAACAGAGGGTGGCTAGTTTCTAGAGGAGATTGGAATGGAGAAAAAGGTAATTTCTGGAGGATTATTTTTGTGGGATTTCAATGGCACTACAACAAAGGATTTGGGTGTAGCATAGCAGATATTTTCCTGTAGAGTGCACAGCCAACTTGGGAGGATAATTCGCACTATTTGAGGGTATCAGGTTAGCTGGGATCAACTCAAGATTAATTTTTTCGGGTTTTTGTGGGTATTTGGAGGAGAGGCCATAGCTGAAGTTTCAAAATTTTCTAAGCAATATACAAGGCATAAATCCAGTAGAGCGTATAGCTAGCTAGAGAACCATTTGCACCATCTTGGAGGGCTTCTTCATCATTTGGATTCATCCCAAACCATTTCTAGGTTTTTCTACGTTTTGAGAGAGGAGTTCAAAGTTGAAATTTCAGAGCATTTCGGGAATTATTTTGAGTAGAACATCCATTTCCATTTGGCAATTTGTAGCAGATTTTCTGGGCAGTGCACATTATCAGTTTGGATCCATTTCAGCAGTTGGGTTAGTCAGATTTCCCCTATAGTTTTCCTATCTTGCATAAAAAGCTCGAGTTCCATTGTTCTTACTCCTTATGTACCCAGATTTCCATTGATTAATAAAATAGATCAGTTATTCTGCTCATTTTCTCTAGTGCTTTGATTTGGGTGCTTGCTCTTTAATTTTTTAATTGTTGTTCCCAATTCATGTTTTTGGTAATTATTGTTATTTCCAATTAGGAATATTATAGTCCATCAGAGCATGACCTTGGCCATTTGTGGGAAATCTAACAAGATAATGAAGGTGTTGGGCATGCATGCACAATGACTAGTGGGACTATGGGAATTCTAGTGGCTAGGAGAAAAATTAGTACATAGTAAATCTGGGATGAGATCCATAAGAACAATGAGAAAATAATAGAATAAAAAAAAAGTTGCCTCAGTTGAGTAGCGGTAAGGCGATAAACCGGAGCCATCGTCATTTTTATGACATATACCCTAGAGTTAAGCGCGCTACAAGAGAAGGAAGCCACATACATGGATGCCCAATTCAGCATAATAACAACCATGTGATTGGCCAATCTAGCCATCCCACCATGCCTCAATTTCTAGATGAACTTGAGAGGGAGAGAGAGTCATATTGTGATACCACTTATCATAATGATTTGATTGTAATTAAATGTGCATATGTTTATTTTTATTATGTATGATACATCGATAGATAGATAAACATTTTAATTATGAGTAATTTATAACTAATGATGGTTATTTGTAAAGTTGTAATTATGTTTTATTTTGTAAATAAAGACAAATATGGGAAATTCATGGTTGAGTACAGACAGTTGAAAGGGAAAAGGGTTGTAATTTAAATTGAGAAAATTATTGTTATCCATCAATAAGTTCTAGGAATCTAATCTGGGTGATTATAATTAATTTAGAAATAATTTAAGATATTGACCAATTAAATGCTTCCTAGAAGACAAGGAGTTGTCCTCAAGAGTGGGAAATAGAAGCTCATTAATGAGCAAATAACTACCCGCCACCTATTAGTGAGTGGAGGCAGTTATTAACCACCAAAAGAGTGGTAGATGGATAATATTTGGTTTTTACTTGTTTTTGTCTCATTAATCTAGAGTGCAGAATTGGAGAGATTGAAGAGAAGCAAGAAGTAATAGACAAAAAAAAAATTGTTGACCTAGTTGCTGGGGAGCAAGCAATTTTTTGCGTCAAAGTTAGGAGGAGCCAAGTAATTGACTCTTAATTTCCCAGGAAAAATGTTCAATTTGATGTTTCTAACTCTACTACTTTCTCTTGTGTATTAGAGTGAAATTTTGTTTATGATGTTCTTGGCTAGTTCACTAATTCTTTTCAGTTAGAATGAAGAATAAGAGTTAGGAATTATTACATTGCTAAAACTAAGAATATGTTAGCTATGTTCTTTCCTTTTGTCTATGGTTATTTTCAAGAAAATAATTTTATGACAAAAAGAACATTATTCCTTATAAAATGAATTAACTTTGAGCTCGATAGAAAGAATATTATCCATAGTATTACTGATGTGTAATACAAGTCTCTTCACTATAGCTAATATCATATATATAGAAAATCGGTATGAATCCTGATAAAATAAAAAAATGTTGAGAAAGAATTGTAAAAATAGTAAAATAAAAATAAGAAGACAAGTAGAGATATTTGAGTATGTTGTAGACACAGAGACCACAATCTTTAAAATTTCCATAAATAGATTACATGAATCTAATAATATATATATATATATATATATATATATATATATAATATATATTATATATATATAGAATAGTAGCAGAAAAAGAAAACATTAAAAGAAAGAAAGAGGCAACAAAACTGAGACTATATATTTGTGTAATCTTCCATAAATACATACACAGTTATCAATGATAGCATAAGGCATTTATAGTAGTTTGTAAGTCGTATATTGAAATTGTTTAATACATGATAGAATTATCACAAATAAAATATATGAAAGAGGGGGTCACAGAACTCCGAAGAAAAATCTCTTATACAGTTAAACACAAATAATTTTGCTCAACAAAAATAGAATCCTCAATCTAGTTACAGAAAAGGCACATGGTCTAAAAAGAAAACTTCAAATTCTAAAAAAATAATCCATGCAAGTCATTATCAACAAATGGAAAAATTATAGTATGAGGAATTTAATCTCCATGGGAGAGACTCATCAACCATGCAACAAAAAAAACCAAAAGATGTAAAGTTTCTCCAACTCGTTGAAAGAAAAACTCATTAAGACAAATTCAAACCTCTTTTAGAGAGGTACGACAAATTATAAAAGTACTTGCAATAACTACACAAACATAAATTGCAAAAATAAGTATATGTTGTGTGAATATTAACATTCAGAAATGAAAGAAGGAAACTATGCATGTTACTAAATTACCTAGTAAGAAACAAAACACTTCAAAAAAGAATTGTGACCTAGTTACAAAGAAAAATTGTGCTAGATAAATTAACAATATGTATATAAAATATGAACATAAGAGAAAGCATACAAAGATTCTCTATGTACTTAGTGATTAAATGATAACACATAAAGGAAAATTGAAACTATAAATATAACTTCAAAGTGGGAAAACTATACTCATAATTTCTACAAAACTATATAAAGGAAAATTGAAACTATAAATATAACTTCACAGTGAGAAAACTATACTCATAATTTTTACAAACCTTACCTAATATAAAAACTCTTAGAATTTTTTTATAAACTCTCATAAAAATTCAAAATTTTAATAAAAATAATAATAATAATAATAAATAAATAAATCCCATAAATACAATTACGTTATGGCGGGAATGATGTAGGCTTTTTTTAATAAGTGTAAATAGAAGGCCATAGAACCAAATATAGGTTTCAGTATGTAGTATCAATATTTTTCTTTGGAGAGAAAAATAGCCGCGTAACTTTGAACATAGTTATAGTAGTTAAAATTGGAACCACTGTTCATAAAACCTAGATTGAAGTTCTTGAAACAAAAAAGTAATAAGAGGAAAAATGAAAATCGCTACTAAAGACACTCCATTAACAAAGAATAAAAACCAAACGAAGTATTTCAGAACAATACAATTAAATAGATTATGGTTTCGACGGGAAATAGAAACCCTTAATTCTGATTTGGGAAAATTCAGCGCGGCATTCGAACAAAATATCAAATATCGAAATTCAACTCCTCTAAAACCTATTTGCTTCTTAAGTTAGGTAACGAATAATATGAAAAATTTATTTAAGTAGTGTGAAGAAAAATAAATGCCGTGTAGTTAAATAACAGAGAGGGTGCCAACATAGAGGCGTTATCTTAGAAAACTAATTCTATATTGGAGGAAATACCTTAAAATGTGGAGACTTATAACCCAAAAACAAATGTTCCTAAGGAAATTATTCTCAAATGAACATAAAAGACGAAAGGTATCAGAACCTACCCATGACAAGAAATTCGTTGCAAACTTGCATAAAATATATCAATAAAGTCAATTAGATATAGTCAATTGTAAACAAATTTAAGAGCGTAAGTGTAATGGATGAATAACTTAAATAGAAGCTTACCTCCATTAAAGGGCCTGACAAGTAGAGATGAGAACTCAAATTCCTTTGACATACAAGGAGTCAACAAAGTTCAATCAACTAGTGGAAATATAAACGCCAAAACGAAGTGCATAATGTACAGCTAGTAAGGGTTTGGCGTTAACCAGGACAGGAACCCTAGCTTTCCTGGCCGTAGAAAATGGTGGCAAAAGTCACTAAGTGGAAAATGGCTCTCACAAATAAAATAATATTTAAAAAGAATCTAGAAGGATGGAAACAAAATATAAAAGGAGGGATTCATTTTTCGGAGCATTTTTTGACTATTACACTTCTCATTTCATCTTCTCTTGGAGTTGTTTAGCACAAGGGCTAGAGTGTTGTTTAGCACGAGGGATTCCAAGCGGACTTCCACCCTCATTTCAGAGAACTTCAAGTGTCTCCCTAGTGAGGTAATTTGGGGAGTTCAAATTAGGATTTCCACAGATATTATTACAAGAAATCACCCAGTTCTACACACTTCTTGGGCTTAGAGGCAATTCGATTTACACATTGGAGGATCAATTATTGTGAGTTGGAGCTCCAACTATTTTGTAGGTGGTTTTCTCTTTTAATGTTGCTGACTTTGCAGTGGCTTTGCATGGCTGGAGATTAGCATTATTTGTGGGTTGAATTCCTTATTTTTGATAGTGAGCGGAGCTCACTGGTGGAAGTTTATGCAAGGCTAGAGGGAGGCTAGTTTCCAGGGGATATTGGACTGGAGAAAAAGGTAATTTTTGGAGAAGATTTTGTGTGGGATTTCAGTAGCACTTCAGCAGAGTATTTGTATATATCATAGTAGAGATTTTCCTATAGAGCACACATCCAGTTTTGGAGGATAATTCACACTATTTGGGGCTTCTGGGTTAGCTAGGATCAACCCAAGATTTTTCGGGGTTTTGTGGGTATTTGGAGGAGAGGCCATATTTGAAGTTTTAGAATTTTCTGAGAAATATAAAAGGAAATAATATAGTAAATCATATAGCTAGAAGAGAGTGAATTGCACCATTTTGGAGGGATTCTTCATCATTTGGATTCCATTTCTAGTTTTTTCTAGGTTTTTTGAGAGGAGTTGAGAGCTGAAATTTCAGAGCATTCTAGGTATTATTTTGAGCATAACATCCATTTCATTTTGGCAGCCTGCAACATATTTTTTAAAAAGTGTGCATTATCAGTTTAGAGCCATTTGAGAAGTTGGGTCAGCAATATTTCACCTCGGGTTTTCCTAGCTTGCATAACAAGCCAAGGTTCCAATGTTCTTATCATTATGTACCTAGATTTCCATTGATTAATAAAATTGCTTAGTTATTCTGCTCATTTTCTCTAGTATTTTTATTTGGGTGCTTGCTCTTTAATTTTTAATTGTTGTTCCTAGTTCATGTTTTTGGTAGTTATTTCTATTTTCCAATTAGGAATATTACACACACACACATATATAATCCCCTCCAATTGGTTTCAAGTTCCACGAGGGGACATATTTGGATCGTTGTGATATGACTTAAGGAGTATTCCCCCACCCTCGTGAAGTCTTGGCTCTTTCTAAGTCAAAGTTATGGTATATTTGGCTTATGGGTTGTTGGATATATTCGTGGTGTTTAAGTAGTAGGCAATAGGTTTTATCTTAGGCCTCGCCTAGATTACTCCAATAAGTTACCAATTCACCATGGTTAAGAAAAAAATTATTATTATTATTGTTCCCTTATGGAACAACTAAGTGGTTGGAGCAATGGGATGTTATCCCCTCCACCCAATTTCAAATACCAAAGGGGGGCTTATTTAGACTATTGTGATAATTCTCGGTTAATAGGCACCCCCACTAATGCAGGAGCATCAACATCCCCAAGGCAAAAGCCAAATATTCAATTTATGGAAGGTCGGGACATGACAATGTGGTTGAAGATAAGTGATTTTCCTTTAATCTTGGCGAAATATCGATTTATTGATATGTATTTTCCATTTCAAGAATATAGTTAAAATGATATGAGATAATCATGGATCTAAAACGATCCACAATGATGTATTTTCATTTATAAAATGTAATTGCTTAAGAGTATGGGGGTGGTCATCTAATGATGAAGAGGCCCGCCAGGTAGCATAGAGATGCTATGTAATATCATCGTGATTAATGTAATGAAATTTGGTTCTTGTGTTAAGTAAATTTGTGTGTGTATCTATTCTTTGTATGGGATTTTATTATATATATAAATTGTGTATGTGTTTTAGGGGTCACATTTATGTTATAAGTGGAAATGTTGTTAAAGCCATGAGTTGAGGAGCTGAGAATTGATGTTGCCTGATAATGGTCATGTGCATGTTGGAGGGCATGAATATGCCAATAATGTCAATGTTTGGCATTGAAGTTTAGTTCAATTGTACATAGTTGACCATATTTGTGAGGCATTAACATTGCATGAAGTGGTGTGAGCTTAACATATCAAACGCATATAGGAAGAGATGAAACAATTCATGTGGAACATGAATAAATCTTGCGCATGCATATCATCATGAGCCCAGTTGTTGAGGAGAAATTTCATTGTGGCCTTTTGGCCCTTTAGACTTACAATTTTCCTTTTAAACCAAGTGGTGTATTATTGAGACTTGCAACTCAAACTTTGGCATGGACGTTTGTGTCCTGCACAAGCTCATAGAAATTATCATTCATGCCATGGAATGGACACAAAAAGAGGTGATGCATCGAGAATTAAGGTTTGATTGTGGGCCCATAACCCACATGTCCCAGGATTGAAAAACATAAAACCAAGAATTGGATGACCCCATAATTCATTTTCATTAGGTGGTATCAAAGTAGGATAAATCCTACAAGTAGAGTTGAAGAGGAAACTTAGAACGTGACGATTTGGGCTAAAGATGTAGATCGAGGTACAAGTTGAAGATTAGTGATTGCAAGGTCTTTGTTTTTGTGCAGGTATCAGGAGAGGAAAGTGAGAATATTTGCAGCCACCTAGAGCAAGGAGTGCTTGAATTATTATAGAGGAGAAAACCAGGAAGATGCCAAAAGACTAAGCTTAGAGGAGAGAAACTTAGTGAGGTGTTTTGTAGCAAGAAGAAAAGACTTGCTACTACAAAGGTTTTTTTGCAACTCACAAGTTAAATTTATTATGAGAAGACCAGGAAGCATATTACCAAGAGGTCATAAAAAAAATTATCACAGGAGTCTGATGCCGGGGCATCGATATCTCCAAGTCAAAAGTTGAATATTCAATTTCTGGAAGGTCAAGATGTGACAATGTGGCTGAAGATATGTGATTTTCCTTGAATCTTGGGGAACTATAGATTGATTGATATGTATTTTCCATTTCATGCATATAATTAGAACGATGTGAGAGAATCCTATATCTGAAATGATCCACGATGATGTATTTTCATTTATAAAATGTAATTTCTTAAGTTTATGGGGGCGGTTAAGTAAATATGTGTGTGTATCTATTCTTTATATGGGATTTTATTATATATATGAATCGTGTATGTGTTTCAGGGTCACAGTTATGTTATAAGTGGAAATATTGTCAAAGCCACGAGTTGAAGAGCCAAGAATTGATGTTGCCTGATAATGGTCATGTGCGTGTTGGAGGGCGTGAATATGCCAATACAGTGTCAATGTTTGGCATTGAATTTTAGTTCAATTATATGTATTTGACCATATTTTTTAATCATTGACATTGCATGAAGTGGTGTGAACTGAACAAATCAAAGGCATAGAGGAAGAGATGGAATGATTCACGTGGATCGCGATTAATTGTTTCACATGCATAATAGTGTGAGCCTAGTTGTTGAGGAGAAATTTTGATGTGGCCTTTTGGCCCTTTAGTCTTGTGATTTTCCTTTTAAACCCTGCAACATATTGTTGATACTTGTAGCTCAAACTTTGGCGTGGAGATTCATATCCTACATAGGCTCATAGAAATTATCATTCATGCCACAGAATGGCCATAAAAAGAGGTGGTGCATCAAGAATTAAGGTTTGACTATGCGCCCATAACCCACATGTACCAGGATCGAAAAACAAAAAAATGAGAATTGAAGGACCTCATAATTCATTTTCATCACTCATCCTCATGGAGTCTCAACTCTTGCTAAGTCATAAATTATTGGTATATCTAGCTTATGAGTAGTTGTATATGTTGGATATATTCTTTATGTTATATAGACAGTTGTTATGTTTGATCTTGGGCCTCACCCAGATTCCTCCATCAAGTTACAGATTCACCATGGTAAAAAAATATATTAATAATAATATTATTATTATTATTATTATTATCATTATTATTATGGTGGAATGTTAATGGTTTTTTGGAATTAATGGATTAAAATTTTATTTGAGATCTTAGTTATATAAATATAGATAAAGTAAATTAATTAGAGCCAATAGATGACATGATGGGGCCAGATGGCATTGGTTCTAACTGAGCACCCGACTTGATGTGACACATGGACTTGGGTATCATGTCATCCACCATGCAATAGTTACTTAGTAGCCCTAACATGGTACCAAGGGGGGGAATATTCAATTGACCATATCTTGACAATCTAGACTTCGATTTTATTAATGTTTACATCACTGAAAATATCTCTTGTAATAGAAGGTGATGACGATCTCATAAAAGAGCTTTGAATTGAATAAGAAAAGAAAAATTTTATACCCTATATACTAAGTAAGGTATAGAAGGGGTTGGGTATGTTATGCCAATGGTACATTTACTCTTGGGTCTAATATTGTATTTCATGGATTTCAAGGGAATTGCATCCCTTAAAGACTCTTAAGCTTTACTATCTAGGCTTGGATTTGTAGAGGCCATTTTCCAATATCATTTTGATCATAGGTATGAGGATGAGGTTTGGGGAATAAGGTTTTTAATTCATGAAATTTTGGGAACATCCACTTATTTATTCAAATCCTTTGGCTTCTACCTCTAATCCCCAAGTCCTGAGAATTAAAATTTCAAATGATTTTATTTTATTTGGAAAAAGTGACTATAATGACTTACCCAAATGTGGTATGCACTACTTATCATTGTTATTAACATCCAAACTCTATTCCTTGTGATAGCTTGTGATAATAGGTTGATATTTTGTTTCTAGTGGAGTATCTAGTGGACAATCGATAAGGACTTTGTCTCCTATTCCATGCTAAAAATTCCATTCAGCTTAGGGTTGGTGTGGCCCAGGCTGAGTGCGATCCTCGGGTGACTTTGACAAATTAGATGCCCCTAGGTCACAGTTTATCAAACCACGAGTCAAGCCTAGAGGATTCCAGACAACTTGACAAACAAACAAAATACAAAGATAATAAAAAATAAATAAATATAATATAAAAATAAATAAATGTTGGAATGATGACACATGGACTGTAAGGGCTCGGAATCATAACAAGCAATTTTTACTATTAGGTTTACCGTTTATAACAACTCAGAATTAAATACATCAACCATGTTATTGTCAACACAAATATTCATCTAATTAGCATAAAATTTTCAAAAGAGAACATTAGCAGAGAAGACATACCTATAGAGTGAAGAACAAAAATAGATTTTACTAGTGATTTCGGGGTTGTAATGCTATCCAAATTCCAATGACTGCAACAAAGTTTTTGCAATGACTCTCCACCCAACCTTACAGAAGATGCAACCAATATTTCTTGTAGTTTTCACCCCTAAACCCTCAATCAAATTACTACTACTGCTTCCCTTTGTCTTGCAACATTCCCTTCCTCAAAGAATGAGTGAATGAATGAATGCTTATTATGTCCCGTTTTCGCCATCAAATAGAACCAACTATTCTAAACATGGTAAGGGGATTGGAAATGAATTCGCATGTGCACAATACATGTGTCACCATGCCAACTTTTATTTCTTTTTATTTTATATTTATTTATTTGTAATTATATTTTCTTCGTTAATTCTTGTTTATTTATAATTATATTTTCTTCGTTATTTGTTGTTTATTTATTATTATCTTTTCTTTGTCATTTATTGTTTTATTTCTTTATGTATTATTATTATTTCATTTATTTTATTATTATTATTATTTATTAGTATGGGACATTACATACTCCCACTCTTTACGAAACTTTGTCACGAAGTTAAGTTTATTCATTTATTACCCTTTTCTGAAGTAGTATACCAACAAGCATCTAAAAATATCTCACAACAATAGGGACATCCTGAGGAATCTCAAGCCTATTTCCCAAATTTCAAAACCATGCATATAGCCTCCTCGGTCTATACCATAGCCCCAAGTCTCACCCTAGGGCTTATACCTCATCTGCCCCAAGGCAAGCATCCGGTCCTAGTAGTCAATCACTCTGGGCATCTCACAAGGTTGGTCCATCTCCCTCCACAACTCACTAAGGTGCACATCCCCAGGCATCAAAGTCCTCATTCCCCCTTCTAGACTTCGACATCTTAATCCAATATCGAGCACTCGGCCTCCTCAAAATGGTCCCATCATGTAATGCCCTATAACAATAATGATAATATTAATAATAAATAAATATATAATATACTATTAATATATAAGTAAGTAAATAATAAACAGTAAAGAAAAGATAATAATAAAAATAACAAAGAAAAGATATAATAGTAAATAAATAATAAATAATGAAGAGAATAGAATAATAATAAATAATAAACTAGATTTATAAATAAATACATCTAAAAATAACTATAAAAATAGTAAAAATATGTAAAGTTAGAGAAAAAAAAGGAATAAAATAAGAAAGAGTTAAATTAAGAGAAATATTGTATCAAGTAAAAATAAAGAAGTAAAGGTTGCATGTTGATACATGGAATGTGTGCATGTGGATATCTTTCCAAATTTGGAACCGTTTGGTCCATTTAATAGACGATAAGAAGGAAGATATTTGTTCATTCCTTTAGACAGAAAGTGTTGTGAGACAAATAATTCCCTAGCAGTAGTACGTTGATTGAGGGCTCGAGGTGACCAGTTGTAGAAAAATTATGTGCAACTGAGTTTACGGTTGGGTGGAGAGTCATCCCTAAAAAAATTGTTGCGATTAGTGGAATTCAAATAGCATTCAACTACAAAATCACAAGTAAGGAATATCATTGATACATGTAAGTCGTCTTTGCTCATGGTTTTTGAAAATTCTATGCTGAATAGTTGAATAGTTGTGTTGAGTATTAATCACATAAATTGATATAATTTGTTATGTCCCTATAATACTAGTGTATTCACTTATTATTATTGTCATTGTATCCCCTTGTTATTATTGTTGTGCCCATGTTGTCCCCATATTGTTATTATTGTGCCCCATATAAGTGCACTATTGTTATTGTTGTACCCTTACATTATTATTGTTATGTCAGCTTTGACTATATTGTGACCCCTTAGACTCCTATATATAGAAAGAAAGTATTGTCATTTGTATAATCCAAGAATCATTCATTTGTGTAATGTAAAGTAGGTTTCCCCCTCGAAGAGGCTGATTTTGAAGTCGTTTCTCTATCTTTTATTTTATTTTGTGAGCTGGTTGCATAACAATTGGTATTAGAGCTTTGGATTCTATGGTTTCGCTACTTCAAACAGGTCATTGTGGCATTTTCACTATAACCTTTTTTCTACGATGTTTTAGAAGCTAAAATTAAAACTCGTTTGAGCCGAAATCTTGATGAACCTTGGGTCCGAATTTCAGATCTTGTATTGCTATATTTTCGGAGATAGGATCCAAGGAAGTTAGGGTTTTTACAGGCTCCCACATTATATCTCAAACAGGCGACTTGGGGAAAATCATTGTAACTTTCTCTCTGAGCATCAGATTGAAATTTCATAAAACGTTATAGAAAGAGGACAGAATTTAGTTTTCTTTATATTGGTTTCAGGTCCAAAAGTCGAAACAGTGACACATGGCACTTCGTACAAGTTTGTTCTACTGAACGAGTCTATAATCAGGTCATCCTAGGAGATTTGGAATAAATCTTTCTTGGAGAACCCAATCGTGATCAGAATTGTGGGGTTGGAACGAGGACTTAGAGGGCTACCATAGGACACAATTTTTGACCTTGGAGATCTTCAATTATAGAGATATAGCAGATTCAATATCAAGCTCCTGCAAAGCCAAAAAAGGTGTGTAGTCTTTTTAAAATTTTTCATAAGTTTGGTTTGAAAAATTAGCTTGAAGGAATTCAAAGGACATAGTGAAGCATAATTATCATTAATTTATGCCCCAAAGAAATAAATGGAAACACCTAGTAAGAAACCTGAAATTTCTAACATGACTCATGAAGAAGACTAAGAAATGCAACATAATATATCAAAATTACGAGACCAAGTGCAACAAATTTCACTCTCACAAAAAGTAATAGAAGCTAAGATGGATGGTTTAAAGAAAGGCGTGGATGCTAAGATGGATGGTTTAAAGAATGGCATGGAAGTTAAGATGGATGGTTTATAAGTAAACATTGAAGATTTGAAGAAAGACATGGAAGGTTTGAAAGGAGGTTTGGAAAAGTTGCTACACGAAATGCTTCCTAATGGCTAAAAGGTAGTAGAGGAAACTCATGATGAGAAGAAAATAAATGTTAGTCATGATTTCATAGACTCTAACGTTGGATTGAAGACCCACCATGTTCCAAATATTGATATGAGGAAGTTTGATGGCAAGGATCCTATAACATGGAAACTACAGATGGAGCAATATTTTGATCTCCATAATGTGAAAAACACACAAAAGGTACGCATTGTGACTTTATATTTGGAACCCAATCATCTTGTATGGTATCGATGGCTTTGCTTTCATAAATAAATTGTCCGTTGGGTAATTTTTAGGGAAGAAATGATAGCACATTATGAGGATACAAAAAGAAACATCTTTTTTATCCAATTGATAAATCTCAAACAAAAAGGTTCAATGGTGGAGCACATTGAGGACTTCCAAAAATTGAATATAAGGGTAAAAGATATTCCAAAGGAGAATAGTATTGATGTGTTCATAGGGACATTAAAGGATAACATCCAACATGAGGTTCGCCTTTGGGAACCTAATTCATTGGATAAGGCATTTAGGTTGGCAAGAAAAATTGAAAGCAAAATTATGGCAACAAGGAAGCCTACCAATCACAACTATAAAGATGGAAGTTTTTTGCTCCTAGCCTTCCACAACCTACAAGGTTGACACCACAAGAATTTGAAGGAAAAATAGAAAAAGGGCTTTGTTACAATTGTGATAGAAAATACACTACAGGTCATAAGTGTGCTGAGAATAAATTATTTTACATAGATTGTGAAGAGGAAGAAGAAAAGGAACAGGAAACATCAAAAGAAGATTATACACACCGGGAAAAAATCCTAGAGAAAGAAGAAATGAATTCGACCATATCTTGTAATGCATTGGATGGAATAACCACACCTCAAACTATCAAGATAGAAGGACATATCAAGAAGAAAAATGTAATAGTGTTGATTGATTCGGGCAGTACCCATAATTTTATTCTTTGTAAGATAGAGAAGGAATTGAATTGATTCCTATATCCAACACCAGAGTGTAAAGTTATGGTTACAAATGGAAGAACCATAAATTTCTCTAGAAATTGCCATAATATCAAGTTACCCATGGGAGAATATGTGTTGAATAGTCCAATGCTTTCCATTCCAATGGGTGGTGATGATGTTATAATAGGAGTCTAATGGCTACAATCCTTGGGTATGATAGCTTTTAATTTTCAAGAACTTTTATTGAATTTTTTCCAGAAAGAAAGGAAGGTTAATTAAGGGGTATCGCAGGGAAACCAGGAAAGATAATCAAGTCTACTGGCATGAAAAATCTTCTAAAGAAAGAACAACGTGGCGTAATCTCACAAATATGTTCTCTAGAGATTCCCACATCGAAATCATCTATTTCTCCAAATCTCCAAAAATTATTGGACAATCATTCCAATGTATTTGAGACTCCCAAAGGCCTCCCACCTATTCATGATCATGATCATGTTTTTCATTTGATTCCAAGAATTGTTCCTCCAAATACCAGCTGATTAGGTGATCATGTCCTAAGTGGAAAAAATGCTCAAATTTTGAATTGCTCAGAATTGGTTGAAACTAGAACGACATGATAGGCCTCATCGATATGATCCTATAGATGCAAACGACACTTAAATTTGACATTGTATGTGAAAGTTATTCAAGTTTGAAAATTCACAATTTCATGAAAAAGTCCAGTTTGAGTTGGGTTGACTTTGAATTAAAAAATATTAAAAAAAAAGAATATTCCTTCTTCATCCAATCACAGATCGACATTTGTCAACCCCGGATTGCATAGTGGATATACTATGGATTTCAGTGGCCAATTAATGGATGCCACATGGCCTGCCCGGAGGCCGCCACATGGCCCCAAGACTGCAAGTTTATTGTGGCAAAATTATTGTGTGTTGGCAGGAATCGACCCCGGGTCAAGTGGTTGCCAGCCCACAGGCCCGACCGGCCCACCCACATATCATTTCTTAACAACCTATGGTCTTATCGCATATATAAAGTTTGTTAAAGGTAAGGTTGGGGCGGAAAGGGGGCCAACCCCTTATCCATAAGACCAGGACTCAGAACCACAAGTCAAACCCAATGGATAAACATCGAGCCCAACAGTTAAGCTTTACAGTTAGCATGTTCACATGTCTCAACGGTGGTCTCACATAACATTTATATGCCACAGTTTCATAACTGTTGGCTCCACGATTCCGCCGGCGGTGGGGTAGTTGGTCCATGTGACCACTACCCAACTTAACACTTAATGCCACCCAAACCACGCAGACAAAACTAGAGCAGAGTCCGCCTTTTTAGATGCTTTTGCCAAAGTTAACGGAGCTAACTGCAGTTACTCCAAGTTTGGTGGAGTTTCCTTAGGCCAACTTGGACAAAACTTCAGTTGGTCATAACTTTCAGTAGGTAGAACCTTTTGGAGCGATTTTTTTTTTTGATTTCGGGTATTCTGAGCATTCCAGAGCCAATGGTATAGGTTGCAGAGTCAACAGAGCTGATCTTTAGGTACTTTTTTAGCAGAGAAGCTTGGAGAGCCATCAGTCCCTAAGGAGTGTTGGAGGTGAAACCAAAGGCAATGTTTACTATTTTTTGTGTTCTAAACTCATTTCCATAGCTTATTTTGCCTATTTAGGCTTTCTTACCACTTTATAACCAATTTGAACATCTAATAAGAGCAAGGACATGCCCATTTGGGGGCCTTGGACCCGACAGATGTAGCCTAGGAGGGGTGAATTTCCTCATTAGCTGCTGTGTTATATTATGTGATTTTATCTTGCTGTGTTTTTCAGATTTAATATGCTAAACAATAAAAAGAAATAACACTCCTTCACACATAAGACTTAGAAATTTACCAAAAACACTTTGTTTCAATTGCAAGACATGTAAAACAATTTGCACATATAATTTTATGGAAATGAATACCTTGAACTGCAAATACAAGTAGTTTCATTTTCAGATCAGTTGGTATCAGAGCTCAAGTTTTGAGTATTAGTTTTTTGCAAAGATATTTTTGATTGTTTTGCAAGTTTTAATGCTTACTAGGCTTAAACTTCAAAGAGGAGAAGGACAATTGGTTAGAGCACAAGATAATCCTCAACCAAGGAGGGCCAGGGTGCCATTATCTCTACCTTCTAATTCGCCCTCAATAGCCTTAGAAGAAGCTTCAAGTATGTCTGAAAGGGAAGGAGAAGTTCCTGAAGACATGGATCCAAAAGAAGAAGATTGGGTATTCAGAAAAGCTTGTTTGGACATGACTGAGATGGTAAGAATATTATACGAGGAAAGGAATGATAGGTTGGTTGGAGAAGGGTCTAAACATTAAAAAGAAGGAGAGGGCTCTTCAAGAGGAAAAAATGTGATGATAAATCAAAGAAAGGACATGGAGGAAATGGTGATCCACCATCTCCATCGTCATCCTCTTCCTCTACATCATCATCCTCTACCTTGGTAAATCAATCTCATAAGCTTAAATATTCTAGAAAATGTCCATTTTTAAAGCTAGATGTAATTTGAATTACCCATGTTTAGTGGCGAAGTCAATGCAGAGAAACTTGACAACTGGATAAGACAGTTGGAAGTTTATTTAAGGATACAAAACTTATAGGCTGATGACACCAAGATTCAGTTAGCCTCTTTAAGAATGGATGGAGCAGCATTGGTATGGTGGGAAGCCAAGACCAAGGATGAAATTAAGAAACATGGTAAGGTTAATTTAACATGGGCTGAATTTATTTCTGCAATTAAGAAGCAATTTTATCCTCTTGCTCATTTACAAAAGGCTATAATGAACTGACAAAACTTTAGACAACTAAAGGGACAAAATGTTCAAGACTACACCCAAGAGTTTAGGAGAAGAGCACTCTTATTAGGGGTGGACCTACAAAGTCAAGACACTTTAATGAAATATATAGGTGGTTTACACAGCTACCTTAAACATATTATCCTTATGTTCAATCCTACTAGTCTAGACGAAGTCTATGTACAAGCTACGCATTTAGAGGCTAGAGGGAAAAACAATTTTGATGAGGGTAGAAACAAGCCCTTTAAGGGGAAAAACAAAGAGAAAACCTTTAAGGGAAAAGGAAAAAAGAATGCATCTGTCAAAAAGGAGGGTGAGAAAGTGATATGTAAACATTGTTCAAGAGAAGGTCATGAAGAGAAAAATTGTTGGGAACTTTATCTTGAAAAAAGAAATTAGTTTAACAAAAACAAAGTAAAGAAGAAAATTATAGCTACTACAACTACACCACAAGATTTAGGTGATGATTCAGGGGACGAAACCAAAATTGTAGCCATGAGTTTAAAGAGTATGAAGGAAAAAGAAACCGAAACTAAGCCAACCACAAGTACTTCAAACTGTCATGTACAAGCTCCAAATGAGGAAGAAAGATTTGAATTGTTCCTTGTGAGGGTAGTCTCAAAACATACAAAAATTGACACATTGTTTGACAGTGGGTCACAAGCAAATCTCATATCAGAAGACTTTGTCAAACAGCTTAAACTTGAGACCATTCCACATCCAAAGCCTTATCCACTTGGGTGGATATGCAAGGATGCAAACTTACAAGTCTCAATAAAGTGCATATTGCGCTTTGCAATTACTGCAAACTTTATAGACACAATTGAATTTGATGTAGTACCACTTGATATATCAGGAATTGTTTTGGGAAGTCCTTACTTATTTGACAAGAAAGCGATATTCCATCGCCATGAAAATAAATATCATCTTTTCAAAGATGGCAAGGAGTACATTGTCAAAGCACATCGCAAGAAGGCAAATATAGCGATGGTAAATGCGGGACAGGTAAATAGGCTAGTTAATTCAAGTAAGAGTTTTGTACTTCTTATGATCAAGCCTAAGGTTGATGTGAATCATGAGTCATTTGAAAATTATGATTCCAAGCTTAAATCAAATTTATATGATGTAGTTGATGCACATCATGAGATGTTTCAGGAACCAATAGGTTTTCCTCCTAAAAGGGAGATCCAACATGAAATCCATTTACATCCAGATTGTCCTCTTCCTAACATACGCATGTACGGCATGTCTGTCATGGAGAATGCTGAAATAAAGAAGCAAATTAAAGACTTGTTGGACAAAGGTTTCATAAGACCAAGCACTTTGCCATGTGGGTCACTGATAGTGTTGATTCTAAAGAAAGATGGAACTTGGCGCATGTGTGTGGACTTCAGGGCATTGAAAAAAATAATTTACCCACTTTCAAGGATAGATGATTTGTTAGATCTGCTGAAAGATGCTAAATATTTCACTAAGTTAGACTTACGTAGTGGTTATCATCAAGTTAGAATTGAAGAAAGTGACATTTGGAAGACAGCTTTTAAAACCAAACAAGGACTCTTTGAGCGGCTTGTTATGTTGTTTGGTTTATGCAATGCACCTGCAACTTTCATGCGGGTAATGGATGATGTCTTACATCCTTTTATTGATGATTTCGTTATTGTCTACTTAGATGACATCTTAATTTTCAGCAAGACTAGAGAAGAGCATGTCATGTGTGTTAAGAAAGTACTTGATATTTTGAATAAAAATTAGTTATTTCTTAAAATGTCAAAGTGTGAATTTGGAAAGACTTCTTTGGTTTATTTGGGACACATAGTAGGAGGATTTTCTTTGAGAATTGATCCTTCTAAGGTAGAAGCTATTGTTAATTGGCCTACTCCCAAATCCATTACAAAGGTAAGAAGTTTTTTGGGTGCAGCTCAGTATTGGAGGAAGTTTATTTCTAACTTCTCTATCATAGCAGCCCCTATGCATGCAGTGACAAGTGTGAAGCGTGCTTTCCAATGGGGAGGCAAGCAACAGAAAGCTTTCGAGTCTTTGAAAGAAATGATAAGTTCAGCTCCAATTCTTACATTACTAGACTTGAGATAGCCATTCGAGATTCAGGCTGATGCTAGTGATTACGCCATGGGTGCAGTTCTCTTACAGCATGGTAAGCCTATCGCATTTCATTATGAGACATTTAATGGTGCTGTTGTGAATTATCCTACATATGATAAGGAGTTGTATGTGTTGGTACAAAGCGTCAAAAAGTGGAAACACTATTTGATGGGAAAAGAAACAGTTTTTCATACCGACCATCAGCCTTTACAGTACTTGCAGTCACAAAGTAAATTGCAGCAGTCACGACATTTCAGATGGATGGGCTTCCTACAACAATTTGACTTGGTAATAAGGTACAAGAAAGGTATTTTCAATAAAGTTGCTGATATGCTTTCAAGGCCTATTATTAGCGCTACTACTTTACTTAAGAATGATTCTATTGTACATGAGAGCTACATTGAACAGTGTGCATCAGATGTTGATTTTAAGGATGTGTATGCTAACTTGAGTGAAGGGAAACATGTTGAGGAGAATGATTATCATTTGCATAATAATTTTCTATTTCATATGGGCAAGTTATGTATACCACAAGGAGAGAGACTAAGTATCATGAGAGAAGCTCATTCTTCTCTTATTGCTAGACATTTCAAGGTAAGAAAAACAGTGGCACATTTATAGAGGTATTGTTATTGGCCTCGCATGGTAGATAGTGTTTCACGTTTCATTAGAGGTTGTTCATTATGTGCTTCAAGCAAGCCTAGCAATAGGAAGCTTGGATTATATACGCCATTGCTAGTACCTTCTAGACCATGGGAAAGTGTTTCTATGGATTTTGTAGGAGGTCTACCATTATCTAGAAAACATCATGATTATCTTTATGTAGTAGTTGATAGATTTAGCAAGATGTGTATTCTTATGCTATGTAAGAAAATTATAACTGTTGAACAAACTGCTGATTTATATTTTCAACATGTATATGTTTATTATGGCTTGCCTACTTCTATTGTTAGTGACAGGGATTCTAGATTTGTTGGGAATTTTTGGTCCACTCTATGGAAGATGATGGACACCAAGTTGAAGAAGAGTATTGCTTTCCATCCGCAAACAGATGGCCAAACAAAGGTAGTGAGCAAAACCATTGTACATCTTTTGAGAGGTTATTGCAACAAGCACCCCAAGCTTTGGGATGAGCACTTGTATTACATTCAGCATGCTTACAACAGGGCCAAGCACTCTTCTACAAATACTTCACCTTTTGAAGCTTGTTTTGGGTATTTTCCTAAGTCACCTTTAGATTTCATTCTTGAGAAGGATGTTGCCATTGATGGGAATATTGACATTTACAAAGCTCACATGTTCATTGAAAGAATTCAGCTCATACATTAGCAAGTTCAAGAACAGCTTGAAAAAAGTCAAGGCAAGTACAAGGAGAGACATGATAAACATAGAGTTGATCATGAGTTTCAAGAAGGAGATGAGGTATGGCTGCATATTAGTAAGGAAAGAATGCAAGGAGAAGGTAAAAAGTTGAAGCCTATTCATTATGGTCCATTCAAGATCCTTAAACAAGTTGGAAATAATGCTTTTCAACTAGATTTCCCTTCATATATGCAAATGTATTCCATTGTGAATGTGGAAAATTTACATTTTTATGAAACTCCTTTAATTGTTGATCATGAAAGTGACATCCAACTGCCATCCATAGATGATTTCTTACCAGAATTTTTGGATGAGTTGAAAGAGGATGTTATCCTTGACAGAAGGACACGCACTTCGAGGAGGGGAAATGTTGATTATGTTTGGGTTGGTCTTAAAGGCAACAAACCGAGTAAGGCAAAGTGGATGGAGGTGGAAAAGGTGAGGGAGTTGTACCCTCACCTTCTTAACAGGTAATTGAAGGCTTTTGGGGTCCAAAATCTTCCCAATTGGGAGGATTGATCAAGTGATCATGTGCTAAGTGGAAAAAATGCTCAAATTTTGAATTGCTTAGAATTGGTTAAAACCAAAATGAAAGGATAGACCTCATCTATACAATCTTGTAGCCGTGAACGGCACTCAAATCCGACACTGTATGTGAAAGTTATTGAAGTTTGGAAATTCACAATTTCATGCAAAAGTCCAATTTGACTTGGGCTGACTTTGAATAAAAAAATTTATTAAAAAAATAATATTCCTTCTTCATCCAATCACATATCAACATTTTTCAACCCTGGATTGCACAGTGGATATACTATGGATTTCAGTGGCCAATTAATAGACGCCATGTGGCCTCCCTAGAGGCCGCCACGTGGCCCCAAGACTGCAGGTTTATTATGGAAAAATTATTGTGTGTTGGCATGAATCAACCCCGGGTCGGCTGGCCGCCAGCCCACAGGCTCGACCGACCCACCCACATATCAGTTCTTAACAACCTATGGTCTTATCGCATATATAAAGTTTGTTAAAGGTAAGGTTGGGGCGGAAAGGGGGCCAGCCCCCTATCCATAAGACCAAGGCTCAGAACCACAAGTCAAACCCAACGGATAAACATTGAACCCAATGGTTAAGCTTTATAGATAGCATGTTCACATGTCTTGGCGGTGGTCTCGCATAACATTCATATGCCATGGTTTCATAATTGTTGGCTCCACAGTTCTGCCAGTAGTGGGGTAGTCGGTCCATGTGACCACTACCCACCTTAACACTTAATGCCACCCAAACCGCGCAGAAAAAACTAGAGCAGAGTCCGCCTTTTAGGCACTTTTGCCAAAGTTAACAGAGCTAATTGAAATTACTCCAAGTTTGGTGGAGTTTCCTTAGGCCAACTTGGACAAAACTTCAGTTGGTGATAACTTTCAGTAGACAAAACCTTTTGGAGCGAAATGTTTTTTTGATTTCGGGTATTTTGAGCATTCCAGAGCTAATGGTATAGGTTGCAGAGTCAATAGAGTCAATAGAAGCTTGGAAAGGCATTAGGGCCTAAGGAGTGTTGAAGCTGTATTGGGATATGGTTAACCATTGGAGGTGAAACCAAAGCCAATATTTACTAGTTAGATGTTTTGAACTTATTTCCATGGATTATTTTGCCTATTTAGGCTTTCTTATCACTGTATAACCAATTTGAGCATCTAATAAGAGCAAGAACATGCCCACTTGGGGGCCTTGGACCCAACAGATGTAGCCCAGGAGGGTTGAACTGCCTCATTAGCTGTTGGGTTATATTATGTGATTTTATATTGCTGTGTTTTTCAGATTTAATATGCTAAACAATAAAAAGAAATAACACTCCTTCTCACATAAGACTCAGAAATTTACATAAAACACTTTGTTTCAATTGCAAGACATGTAAAACAATTTGCACATATAAAATTATGGAAATGAATATCTTAAACTACAAATACAAGTAGTTTCATTTTCAGAGCACCAGGCCTTACAGATATCCCTATGCCAAAAAGAGTGAATTTGAACATATGGTTGCATAAATGGTAGAAGTTTGTATAATTCAACCTAGTCAATGTTCTTTCTCTGCTCCAGTAGTATTGGTGCACAAGAAGGATGGATCATGGCACATGTGTCTGGATTATAGGGAGCTCAACAAGCTCACTATTAAAGATAAATTTCCAATTCTTGTCATTGATGAATTATTGGATGAATTACATGGATAAATTTACTACACCAAGTTGGACCTTCGTTCAGGATATCATCAAATCAGAATGAATACTTAAGACATTTCAAAAAAAACATTTAGAACTCATGATGGTCATTATGAATTTTTTGTCATGCCTTTTGGCCTTACCAATGCACTTTCTACACTTCAAGATTTGATGAATTCAATTTTCAAACCCTTCCTTAGAAAATTTGTGTTAGTAATTTTTGATGATATACGAATCTACAACAAGTCTTGGAAGGATCATGTTCAACATGTTGATAGAGTGCTCAAACTATTGGATGAGAAACAATTATATGAAAAAACTCCAAATGTTTCTTTGGAGGTGGAATATTTGGGTCATATTGTATCTCATGAACGTGTTAAGGTAGACCCTAGAAAAATTAAAGCCATTAAGGAATGGAAAATCCCCACTTCCATAAAGCATCTACAAGGATTTCTCGGGTTGATAGGGTATTATCGCAAGTTTGTTAAGAATTATGGGAGAATAGCAACACCTCTAACAACGTTACTAAAAAAAGACTCATTTTATTGGACTCCAGAAGCAATGAAAGCCTTTGAACATCTTAAAGAGGCAATGTGCCAAGCACCAGTATTAGCGATGCTAGAATTCACAAAAACCTTTATTGCGGAAAGTGATTCCTTAGGAAACAGAATTGGTGTTGTTTTAATGAAAGAAGAAAGACCCATTTCTTTCAAAAGTCATCCAATCAAAGGAAAATATTTACACAAAGCTATTTATGAGAATTACATGATGGAAATACTACATGCACTTAAGAAATGGTGACCTTACCTATTGGGAAGACACTTCAAGGTAAAAATAGATCATGATAGTCTTAAATACTTTTTAGAACAAAGATATTATTTAGAAGAGAAGAAAAAATGGATCACAAAGATGTTGGGATATGACTTTGAAATCATCTACAAAAAAGGGAAGAAAAATGTTGTTGTAAATGCACTCTCAAGAAAGGATGAGGATGTGGAGGCATTGCTTAGTGCCATTTCTATTATCCAAATAGATTGGATAAATGAAGCAAGGGTTGAATTAAAGAATGAAAAAGAAGTGTGGGCAATCATTTACAAGTTACAACAAGACCCCAGTACATCTGATACATTTAGCTAGAAAAATGATTCGTTATGGTACAAAGATCACTTATACCTCTGTAATAATTCCCAGCTAAAACAAAAGATTCTTATGGTATTGTACACCTCTCGCTTAGGAGGGCACTCAGGATTTTTAAAAACTTACCACAGGGTTAAGAAGGAATTTTTTTGGGATGGCCTTAAATCTGATATTGAAAAGTTCGCGGCGGAATGTTTGGTTTTCCAACAAAATAAAGTTGAAACAATTAAGAGCTTAGGTTTATTACAACCTTTATCCATTCCAATTCAACATTGGGAGTATGTTTCAATGGAGTTTATCACAAGTTTACCCAAGTCCGAAGGAAAGAGTGTCATCATGGTGGTATTTGATAGACTTACCAAGTATGCACACTTTTGCGCATTATCTCATCCCTTTAAAGATAGTACAGTTTCTACTGCATTTACGAAAACAATTCAAAAGGTACATGGAAACCCAAAGATTATTGTAAGCGACAAAGATCCCATTTTCACTGGAAATTTTTGGACATAATTATTTTCTTGTCTAGGTACACAATTAGCTCATAGCTAATCTTATCATCCTCAATCTGATGGGAAAACTGAGATAGTGAACAAATGTTTGGAAGGATATCTTCATTGCTTTGTATTGGATAAACAGACACAATGGGTCAAATGGTTTCCTCTAGCTGAATGGTGGTATAACACTTCCTTCCATACTGTAGCAAAAATAACCCCATATATGGCACTTTATGGATATCATCCACCATCCATCACATCATATTTAAGAGAAAATTCTAAGGCTCAAGCAGTGGAATATCACATCGAGCATCAAAAACAAGTTCTCCCACTCTTAAAGGATAACCTCACTTTGGCACATAATAGAATGAAACAACAAGCAGATCGACATTGCAGTGAAAGAATTTTTGATGTAGGTGACTGTGTATTTCTACAACTACAACCATACAAACAAATGTCCCTCGAGCAAGCTAAGAATGATAATAAATTATCACCTAAGTATTATGGTCCATACAAGGTGTTTCAAAAGACTAGTACTATGGCATACAAATTGGAGCTTCCTCCAACTTCCCGAGTGCACCTAGTTTTCCATGTTTCATGCTTAAAGAAGGTTATAGGTGACAAGCTCCAAGTTCAAAAAATATTTCCAGAACTTGACGAGGAAGGAAAAATCATATTGGAACATGAAGCAGTCACAGAAACGAGAACTCAACAACTATGAAATCGATCAATTTTAGGGTATCTCATCAAGTGGAAGAACTTACCCACTAAAGATTCCATATGGGAGGATGAGTATTTTATATAAAAGCATCGAGAACTACTCAAGTGTTGAGGATAACACTTTTATGAAGGAGAGGGGCATGTTATATCCCTATAATACTAGTGTATTCCCTTATTATTATTGTCATTGTAGCCCCTTATTGTTATTTTTGTGCCCATGTTGTCCCCATATTGTTATTATAGTGCCCCATAGAAGCCCACTATTGTTATTGTTGTGCCCTTACATTATTATTGTTATGTCAGCTTTGACTATATTGTGACCCCTTAGACTCCTATATATAGAAAGGAGGTCTTGTCATTTGTATCTATTATGAAACTAGCTCACAAAAAGATAGAAAAGATAGATGAACGCCTTAGAAATAAGCATCTTCAAGGGGGAAACCTCCTTTACATTACACAAATGAACAATTCTTGGATGATACAAATGAAAAGACCTCCTTTCTATATATAGGAGTCTAAGGGGTCATGACATAATCAGAGCCGACATAACAATAATAATGTAAGAGCATAATAATAACAATAGTGGGCTTCTATGGGGCACAATAGTAACAATATGGGCACTACATGGGTACATCAATATAATAAGTGGGTTGTACTAATAACAATAAGGGGTTACACTAGTAGTATAGGGGCCTAACATGCCCCTCTCCTTCAAAAAGCATTGTCCTCAACGCTTGAGTAGCTCTTGATGCTTCTGTATAAAATTCTTGTCCTCCCATGTGGAATCTTCGGCGAGTAAGTTCTTCCACTTGATGAGATACTCTGAAATTGATTGATTTTGTAGCTGTCAGGTTCTTGTTTCTGTGATTGCTCTAGGTTCCAATATGATTTTCCTTCCTCTTCAATTTCCGGCAATACTGTTTGAATTGGGATCTTTTGCAACTTTTGAATAAGTGGCCATACTTCTTCGTCCTTCTTCCATTCATCCCTTGCTTCATTTATCCAATCTGGTTGGATAATAGAAATAGCATAAACCAATGCTTCCACATCCTCATCTTTGAAGAGTCTTCCCATTCGGTAAGGTCGCCATTTTTTAAGTGCATGTAGTATTGCCAACATTTCCTTCTCATAAATAGCTTGCTTGAGATGTGGCAGTAAAAATACCCAATCACCTACATCAAACCATTTTTCACTATGATGTTGATCTACCTGTTGTTTCGTTTGATTTTGCACCGAAGTGGCGTTATCCTTTAAAAGTTGGAGAACTTGTTGTTGATGCTCGTTGTGATCTTTCACTTCTTGAACCTTTTTCTTCTTGATATGTCCTTCTATCTATAGAGTTTGGGGAGTGGTAATTTCTTCCAATCCTTTACAAGATATGGTCGGATTCATTTCTTGATGCTCGATGTGATCTTTCACTTCTTGAACATTTTTCTTCTTGATATGTCCTTCTATCTTGATAGTTTGAAGAGTGGTAATTTCGACCAATGAATTACAAGATATGGTTGGATTCATTTCTTCTTTCTTGATGTGATCTTTCACTTCTTGCACCATTTTCTTCTTGATATGTCCTTCTATCTGGAGATTTTGAAGAGTGGTAATTCTTGCCAATGCTTTACAAGATATTGTCTGATTCATTTCTTCTTTCTCTGGGGTGGGGTCCTGGCGTATATCCTCTTCTTTTGATGTTTCTTTATCATTTTCTTCCTCCTCTTCATATTCTATGTAAAATAATTTCTTCTCAACACACTTATGACCTTTAGTGCATTTGCTATCACTATTGTAACAAAGCCCTTTTTCTTTTTTTTCTTCCAATTGTTGCGATGTAACTCTTGTAGGTTGTGGAAGGCTAGGAGAAACAACACTTCCATATTTATAGTTGTGAGGTGTATGCTTCTTGGTTTCCATAGTTTTGCTTTCCAATATGTCACAAAGCCCTTTTACTCTTTCCAATTGTTGTGGTGTTACTCTAAAGAAGGTGTTGCTCTTTGTATCCTCATAATGTGTTATCATTTCCTCCATGAAAATTGACCACGTAACAAGTTGTTTACGAGAACAAAGCCCTTCATACCATAAAAATTCATCTGGCTCTAAATATGAAGATGCAATACATACCTTTTGTAATAGTGGTACACCATGTAGATCAAAATATTGCTCCATCTGAAGTATCCAATTTACGGGATCCTTGCATCAAACTTCCTCATCTTGCTTTTTCTTGATTTTAAGAGCTTGATCTTGAAACAACTATAACTCTATACTTTCAGATCTTTAAGTTCTGAAATTGTGACCTGTAGTAGCCCTCTACGTCCTCTTTCTAATTCCACCAGTCTGATACAAATTGGATTCTCCAAGAAAGAGTTATGCCAAATCTCGCACACTGACCTGATTATAGACTAGTTCAGTAGAGTGAACTTGTACAACGTGCCACGAGTGACTGTTTTGACCTTTGGCTCTGAGAGATACATACAAGAAACTACAGTCTGTCCTCTTTCTATACCTTCTTACGAAATTTCAATCTGATGCTCAGAGAGAAAGTTATGACGCTTTTCCCCAGGTCACCTGTTTGACATGTAATTCAGGAGTCTGCAAAAAGACCAACTTTCTCAAATGATATCTCTGAAAATATAGCACTAAAAGCTCTGAAATTTGGACCCGAGCTTTAGCACGATGTATTCTCCAATGGGTTTCTTTTTCAACTTCTGAGATGTTGCAAAAAAAAAGTTATAGCGAAAATTCCACGATGATCTATTTGGAGCAGTGAAACCCTAGAATCCAAAGCTCTGATACCAATTGTTATGAAACCAGCTCAAGAAATATAGAAAAGATAGATCAACGCCTTAGAATTCAGCCTCTTTGCAGGGGAAACCTCCTTTACATTACATAAATGAACAATTCTTGGATGATACAAATGAAAAGACCTCCTTTCTATATATAGGAGTCTAAGGGGTCATAACATAGTCAGAGCCGACATAACAATAATAATGTAAGGGCGCAATAATAATAATAGTGGGCTTCTATGGGGCACAATAGTAACAATATGGGCACTACATGTGTACATCAATATAATAAGTGGGCTGTACTAATAACAATAAGGGGTTAAACTAGTAGTATAGGGGCCTAACACTGACCATGATCTTTTGCATGTCTTCCATTGTTTCTGGTTCTCTCTCTCTTAGTTGATAAGCCATGTCAGCATCGAAACCATCAAGAAACTTCACCATGGCTAGCCCCATAGGTGGCCTTAGATGGTCAGGAATTTCATTATAAATGGAATTGAATCTAATGAAGTAGTCTTGGACTCACTCACCAACATTTCGCTTAATCTATTCATATTCAGCAAGATTTGAAGACGATTCTTTTTCATTTCCTAGCAGTCTAAAAATTATCTTTGTAGGTCAGCCAAGGTAGTGATACGTGCAGCCGGCAAAGCTCTGAACCATTTCCTAACTTCACCCACAAATGTTTGTACAAAGAGTCTCATTGCCACATTTTCTGCATCGATCTCATGAAGATCACAGAAATCTACCATTTTGTCCACATGTTGCTGAGCGGTAATGCTGTGAGGAGGGCCATCAAACAAAGGAATTTTGCTTTGATAATATGCAGGCATATCATCCAAGACTTGAGGCAACACAAGAGGTGCAAAACGAGCAGCCATCACTCTTGGTGGATTTGGTCTTGGGGGTGTTGGAGGAGCGGGTGCAGTTTGTAGGGAATTAACAATTGGAGTTTGAAGTTGTGTCACAATGTAATTAATGATTGACCGATTAGCTCTTTCCATTTCTAGGTCTACAAGAAACTACGGATCGGGGACAGTAGATTCAACAGCCCTTTCGGATTTGGTCTCGCACAATGATATTTCAAACTGCTCATCAAAATCAAGCTCTTCAAGATACTCAAAAATGTCAAGACATGAATGGGATTTGAACACGGGAGTCACAAAGCTCTCTTGACGAAGAAATCTTGGAATCAAATTGGGATTTTCATAGACAAGAGGAGGATCTGGATCTGGATTTTCTCTGGTATATCTTCTTGAAACCAGCGTGCTACTTTGAACAGATCAACAGGACATGAACAACTTACTCAGCCTATCAAATCCTAAACTTATCATCCAGAAGCTTAGAATTATCAGAAGTATGGGGTGTTTGTAGGTTAAGCCTATCGTTTACGCAACGAAGAAGACTAAGAAACAAATAATTTCATCCCCAGTGGAGTTTCCACTATGTTAGTGCCTAAATCTACCTTAGGCTGAAGGAAGGCAAAATTCAAGGTAACCACAAACCACGCTCAGCCTCGTAGTTAGCCCTACGAGGACAGGAGAGGGCTCTCTCCGGGTCACGCTCAATGGAAAATGAACGAATGGGGTCTGAGAATGACTTAAAATGGATACTGATTTTAGGCTAGGTAAATAAATATGAAAGTGGTTTTTTGATGAATGACTGAGTTTTCTGGGATATATGGGACCAAGGAAAAGCATGAGCAGAGAGTTTAACTCAAATACGAAGATTATTTCATGAGGCAAGACAGGCAAAATGCCTAGCAATTAGATTTGAAATAATATGAAGTGGAGAGATAATTTTTTTTTTCAAGGGTGAAAAGGGCATAAATACATGAATCCTTTTCAACAGAAGAAAACATAGAATGTGAAAACTTTCCCAAGGTAGAGCAGTAAACTGAATTCTACCTTTTCTTACTTAAAAGCTTTCACTGGAAATGATTTTTTCTAATGAACTGTGAAACATAATGAAATACATATGAAACAGAAAGAAAATAAATTTGCTAAACTCACGCCATAGGAATCTCATGAACTAGAGCTGCAACCTTCCATTAATTCTCTGTCAAAATATGTTGTGAGTAACTGAGTTTCTCTCCCACTGTTTCCCAGAAATTCCAACCCCTTACAAAATGACTCTCAATACAATAAATAATATTTTCTATGAGAAATTCAATCAACCCAAAGTTGGGGAATTTTTTAGTCATTAAAAACTGGAAATGAAAGCCAACCATCAGCGTTACATGTAATTTTCTATAATGACCAATCAAAACAAAGGAAACATGAGCGTAGATCTTCTGGGCAACTATTCGCCTTCCCTTTGGCTGTTTGAATAACAACTATCATTTTAATAACATGGCTTTTAAGTAAAATGCGCCTTTAATGAAGAGTGAACATGTATGTTAATGGACGGGCCCACGTGAAATTTCATTAAACTCAACCACGCGCCAATATTCACTTTCCACTGCTTCTAAACCATAGTACCATAGCCAAAAATCATCGAACAGACTTTGACAAACTTACTTGGAGAAAATCACACTGAAACAAATGGAACTCTTGGAGAGTGGAAGTGATTTTGGCCTTTGGGTCTCTATGCATTGCGCCGAAATGTGTATGCGTCGTGCGAAAAGATGTATGCATTGTGCTACTTTGGAGCTAGTTTTGAGGCACCTCCTGGAGTCCAAATTGAGCCTAAGTGTGATTGTTGGAAAGCCCTACCTGTCTACTTTGCAACCCAAGTGGAATTTATGAATTTCGTGCCCATTTGCCTATCCAAAACCTCAATCTCCCAGGATGCTTCCTGTGTGTGAAAATAGGGGTAGAAAGACCATTTTCAAGGTGTTTTTGACCTCCTAAGGATTCAAAACTTGCCCAAACTTCTTGCCCATGCACCAGCAATCATGATTTTTCATGACAAATCTGAAGATGTAAAATTTTTGTCATTTGGAGTGTTGGCAGTATGATACATATGTTTTACTTGATGGCAACCCACCCATCTCAGATGATAAATTATAATGCAGAGAAAAGTTCACGCACTTTCATGAAGAGAAAATTTCCTTTCAGGAAGACAAAAGTGCACACACTTTCATGCAGAGAAAAGTTCCTTTCATACAGAGAAAATTTCACGCACTTTCATGCAAAGAAAAGTTCCTTTCATGTAGAGAAAAGTTCACGCACTTTCATGAAGAGAAAAGTTCTTTTCATGCAGAGAAAAGTTCACGCACTTTCATGCAGAGAAAAGTTCATGCACTTTCATGCAGAGAAATGTTCACGCACTTTCATGCAGGGAAAAGCGCACACACATGGGAAATCTTATGGTTGGTTCACGGTATTAGTCCGACATTTTTTGATCCTATGGCTTTGGTCCGTGGTATTTAGTCCTTCGTATTTGAACCTATGGTTTTGGGCCATGGTATCTCGTCATAAGTGTTGATCCCAAGTATTGGGTCCATGGTATTGAATTGTTATGGTTTTTGGCCCGCGGTATTGTGAAAGGCCTAAGGCTATAAAAGAGGAAGGAGATCATTTGGCAAGGCATCTTTTGAATTATTGAATATCTAATAAAGTGCTAGATCTGGAATACTGTGATTGGGTTATGGTGCAGATCTAGATCTGAATGAAGAAGGAACCTGAGCACAAGGAGAAGGATAAGTTCTATTGATGGGTCAAAATCTTAAGGCTGGAAGAGTGGTATCTCTATATGATTTTGATCTGTGATATGTGGCACACGCTTGATCTACAAATATGATAAACTGGGTTAACTAATATCTAAATGTTTGAAAGAATGAATTTATAGATCTATACGCAGGTTTCTAAATAATGAAGTAGCGTACATCTCTTGATTTATGTTCTATTTGCTTTTGTTTATTGCTACAGTGTTCTAGGTTCAGAAGTGGGGTGTGATTACTGTTATTATGATCTCGGTACAGTCATCAGAGAAGTGTTTATTTTGATTCAGTTTTGATTGGTGAAAAAGTGATTGGTTGATGCAGAAATTCTTGATGTTTGATTGATGTTATTTGTGGATCCAGTCTGAAAA